>JAECUM010010732.1:0-69182 GCA_016617855.1 Megalonaias nervosa
TACTTATATAGTTAATGAAGATGATCCTATTCAGCGTGTAAGCTATAAACGTTTATTTAAAACAGTATTTCTTAAATATTATGGAATCACAGAAGAACAGCTACCAACATTTGTAATTCCTGGATTTAACTCTGAGGAGCTAAAGAAGTCGGTTAATGATCTTATTGATGAACACTTTAAAAGAATGTGTGATTCATGGAAAAATTAATACCTACACCAACTTTTCTTAAATATAATAATGATCCACATGGTGGAGGTCGCCATATCTCACCTGGTATTGTTAATATAACATCTACGATCGCGGTCAATTTAGTATGTGACGTAATTGATGACAGTTATCAAGTAGATCTTTCAAAATCTAACCAGGCCCAACAGGGGTATATACTATATGCATTTAGTCCTAAAGATCCGCCCGGGTGGTTAATTGTATCTGAACCAATTAATCCAGTTTATCTACGTGTACATAATCCATTTCTGACAAGAATAAATTTCAAACTCACCGACCAGGCAGGAAACATTTTGGATCTAAGACAAGAGTCTCTTAATATTAATTTGTATATACGCTCATAGAACGTCTGATTATTTAATCAGGGGGACAAAAAAAATAATCTGATGAGTAAATACATGAATAATAATCAATTTTCTATGATTAAAACAATTGTATATATAATAAAGCGAGATAACTCGGCTATCTCTCTGCGGAGTAAATTGAACGATTATTTCCCTTACTACTACGTCGTTACCTGTACAAACCCAGTTGTATATACGTGTATAGCGTATTAGTCCGTCTGTCTGTTACATTAACGAACTATAACTTATACGTGCAAATTATTTTATGAATTTTGAAAAACTGAAGTATACAGTTCTACATTCTATTAGTAATACAAGTTCTGTGAGACAGCACAAATATTTTTATATATACTTAAATTTAACTGTATTATTGATAAGAGAGCGATGGCCGAAGTGGTAAGACGGTTGGACGTAGATCGAAGTTGTGCAGACTCTCGTGTGTTCGAGTCTCCAAAAATGCTAAAGATATTATCTTGCATTTGGCGACTGATACTATTTAATTGGGGGAACCCGGAGAATTTCCTCGATATCCACAACAGACAAAATACACTCTCCTATCATACACCCTTGAGGGGTGTACCTTTTACACTCCCCGGGGTTTTGTATGGGGGGAGAGTGTACAAAATCTGTTGGACGTAGACAAGATTCCCCCCGTCATCACCATTTGTATATATTTCATAACCATACAATCATATGTCATTAGGATAAGTTTATGTTTGTGCCGTCTGCAAAAATCAAAATCATCACCATCTGTATATAATCATACAATCATAATCATCTGTATATAATCATCACCATTTGTATATATTCATAATCATACAATCATCCTCAAAAAACAGTCCCCTGACCTTCTGATCCTGCTAAGATGTCATATGGCAACTTAGAGGTTCACATGGGTTTATGGGGACTACATTTTTTAAAATAATTATTCAGATACTAATATTATTTTTTATTTTAAAGACATAATTATTATATAATGAACCAAGAAAACAATAATGATATTATTTCTGCTATTAAAAAATTAAAACATACGGGAATAAATCTATCTGATAATCTCGATCCTGAAAAAATATTATGCGATTATGAAATATTAAAACAAAGAAAAATTGACAATAAATACACATTACCATCCAATTATAAATTCGTAAAATTAATCTCTCAGTCTATGTTAGAATCCTTGGCGGTGGTAAATAAAAAACAGGTAAAGCTATTTGCGCCTCTTGCACATTCGATCGAAAATATTAGATCCGAACTGTCTCGTGAATACGAGAAAAAGAAGATCGTAGATAATCGTGTAATGCAATTAAGAAAGATTATGTTATTTGATTCTGTCAAAAGTGAGAGTGACACCGAGAGCAGCGACGGTGAAGGTACCCATAGCAAAATATAGAGTCGAACTATATACAATTTATTTATTAAGAAGACAGAGTTAGATATATTCAAATATTATCGGCTGATCGTATTTGAATGAATATGCTGATTTGTATGTTTTATTTGCGACAAATTGTACTGAAACAGGATGTATGCTAAAATGTTTTGCAGCCGCATTAATTGATGGGAAAGTTATTTCTTGGTCTATTTCTGTATTTATGGATTTAATAGCTCTTCTTGCAAACTTTTTACATTTTCCAGTATTTCCACGTGCAGAATTCTGACTTGGTGTAATAACCTGCAGGTTAGATAACCGATTATTTTTGGGGTCTCGATCAATGTGATCAACTACAAGTCCATTTTCAACTACTCCACGAAAACATTCGAATATGAATCTACTTGATAAATAACTTTTATTTCCAGCACGAAATCTAAAATAACCAAATTTATCAAGACTACCGACTGGGTTTTTTGATTTACAGTGTCTGATTACACCATCTCGGGATGCTTCATAATTTGTATATACTGGATGTTTAACAAATTCATATTTATTACGAAATGCTTCTTTTCTTAATTCTCTTATAATATCATTGTCGATCATTTCATCGTGGGTCTGATTTGTTTGAGTCATTTTATATAATGATATTATTTGTCTAAATCATTGTTTTGAAATCTAACCAGATAATCTTCTACGGTTTGTATAGGAGATTTACCTGACGAAGTATTATTTTTTTTGTCATAATATCGTTTTAATTCTCTGTATTTTTTAGACACAGTTGAGTTTTTCCTCTGACTCCAACACCACACTGAATACATGGTATTGGTCCTGTACTTCCATTTTTGAAACTTTGTGCATGATTTCCGCAGTATTTGTTCACGCACGGTTTATTACAAAGAGAAGTATATCCAATTTTGAGCCAAGCACATTTGTTTTTTGTTTCAATCATTATATATACTAAAATTTTAATTTAAATACTTGTCTTAATTATATGAACGAATTATCGGCAATTGAACCTTCCCATGCTAGATTCGATTTTGACAGACTATCAGAATATAAATATAGTACTTTGATACAAGATCTAGCTTTAACAAATGAGGATGTAACCGAACGTATTCGTGAAGCAAAAAATGAATTTCGTGACGATGGCGCTGTTCATGTATGGTCAACATTCAGAGTCGGAAATGTTACTAATATGATGAATGACGAACGAGGAAAAGTAATTATTAATCACCTTGATGATCAAAAATATTTTATTTTAATAAAATTTATTGTAAATACAGAAGAAGATATTTGGATTATTCGTGACAAGCGCGATCCAGTACGTATACAATCAGGAAATAATATTGTTCTCTTAAATAATAAATCTAAGCCCGGAATACTGACTGGTATTGATAAGGTATTTATGAACGGGGGTACCCTGTGACTGCAGTTGTATATGCAATATATCCGCTTAATAATAAACCTGACGTCGGGGATCTAAAGCCTATGAAACTGTCAGAGTCAAGAATAAACTGTGTAGCTGAACGAATTACAGAACATTTTACAAACGCGATACGTGGTAATGGTTTAACAGATTTAAGGCGTAAAAAAATAAATACTTGGGCAGAATCAGTTAAAGATACCGGAGCGTCTATCAAAGATGCCGCTGAACTAGAAAAGAAATTAAAATTCCCAATAACAGTAAAGACGTTAACCGGAGAGATTTTATATAAACCAAAATATGAATCAAGAGGAGCTCCAATAGATATTATTGATCATAATTCGCATGCGTGGACCTCAGCAGTAACAATATTTCCACGAGATAGAACGATTAAATTTTATGATGGTCATATATTTGATTTTATCAAAAATATCAGTAAAAGTGACCCTGTATCCGTTTGGTTATTTCAAAGTTCAGAATATGATCATTACGATCAGTTTGTACGGCCTAATGGTGATATTTATCGTACAGAATCTCTTAATGTAGAAATGGAAAATCTTGCGCTGAAATATATTCAGACGATGTCCAAGTTAGACTATTATTAAATAATTGTTTTACAGTTCCATCCGTAGCGGCTCATTTCGCTCAGGAAAAAAATTTATGGAAACCAACACGATCAGAATTTCTTGAAGATATTCATAAAAGTTGCGTAGAATATGGACACGGAGGATTATGGAATACTAAATAAAAGTGTAATGACGTTATATCCGTCGATATGGTAGCGTGTTATCCTGGAAGTTTTCTTGGATACGGAGAATGTTCTAAATACTTTAAGAGATTCGGACATCCATCACACGAGATGACCAGGGTTGCGATAAACAGACATTTACCAGATTTTGATTTAACCGGATTTGCTCATGTAGAATCATTCGAGTTTGCAGAAAATCTCCATCCAATTACTTATGTTTGGTTTGGAAGACATTTTTCAGAAAAATGTTGGGTTCCAATAGTACTGTTGCGATATATACTTGATGTTGGAATTTTAATATCTTTACAGGTGAGCGAGGCGATTATATCGTATAGTCCACAGAAACAAGTTTGGTTACCAGAACCAAATAGATTTAATATTGATGATGCCAGGAAAGAATTCCCTAATCTTAATGAAGATGATATTATTAAAATTACTAATAATATACGTAAATGCAGAGATGAGCATGATGAAAACTTGTAAAAGATCTTGGTAGAAAGATAATTGGTAAATTTACTCAAGGAGGAGCCTATGATCATAAAAGACACTGTACAAGATTGATTATGGACGATGCTAACTCGATTTTATAATTGCTGATACAACAGAAAAAAACACATTTATAAATCGGAGTAATGCTTATTTGTCAGACGGAACCAAACTAGGTACAATTGTGAGTTATCTTGATGGTGACTCACCGCAGTTTACTCATTTAAGATCATCTATGTTGGCATATGTTTCCATAAATCTACTGTCTATGATAAATAGATTTCCTCGTGATGCTGTCAGAGTCGCCACGGATTCGTTCTACATAAATAAAAAATATACAGATTTATTAAAACCGCTACTTGGTAATGGTGAATGGGGGTCATGGAGAATAAAACAAGAAAATATACTTAGCTATTCTGAATCTGCCGACGTTGAAATTAAGGAAATATATTACAAAAATAATAAAATATCAAAGTCATCAGCACCATCTGTATACGGTCCTGTATCTAGACATAAAACCGTTTGTTTTAATGGGTGTGGAGGGTCAGGTAAAACAACACGTGTGATTAAATTATTCATGAATAATAATTCAGATATAATTGTTTTGACACCGACACATAAACTCGCCAGAGAGATAAAAGAGCGAGGAGTAAAATCGTGTACATATCATAGTTTCTTTAGATGGTGTGGAGACACATGGACTCCTGAGCGAATGGGTGAGAAATATATACCTAAATATATTATATGGGACGAGATATGCACGGTGTCGTTAGAAATATTAAAAACATTTCTTGAATGGCTACTGCTGTAATAATGTGCGGTGATCATGGTCAACCACCACCTTTTATTGGACAGTCTCCACATGAATGGCTGAAGAATAACGTAGATTATTATGAAGAAATAAATGATGACCATAGAGCTATTGATGATTCGCTGAAGGAATTTAAAAGATTAATCAGACTACAACCAGACAGAGTACAATGTGAAATAATGCGAGGAGTAATTCCAGAGACTTCTATGAGTGATTTTCTAAATTTATGGAATCCCGCTGATTTAATAGTTGCAAGTAGAAAGATAGTTCGTGATGAACTACAGGATAAATTATTTATGTTACATAAAGAAAAGTTTCCAGATCTACCAGTACCATTATGTTATCGCCCAGCAGATACTCGACGACAGAATATTGATATTGAAATTCCTGGTGGTGGAATACAGAATCTTGTCTTGAATGATATTATTTTAGTCGATATTAATGTCGTTGAGAATGCGCTGAATATGAATAAATCACCGTGGACGTTGGGATACGCTATAACTATTCACTCTTCACAAGGGTTAACTATTTCTGATACAAATATCTGGATTATAGATGATCGGATTGAATGGTCGAATTTAGTCTATCTCGCAGTTTCTAGAGTCAGACGAATATCTCAACTGCATAGGGTTATTATGAATTTTATAGGAAATAATGATCAAACTATTAATAATGACGTAATAAGAAAAAAACTATCTGGTTATAAGCAGTGCGATAAAAAAAATAAACGTGATTTTGATATTGATGTTGAATTTATTATAAAACTAAAAGCACAACAGAATAATAATTGTGCAAGTTATAACTGTAATATGTTATGGCAATATTCGAATAATAATCCAAGACAATTTACCGTAGACAGAATTAATAGTGATCTTGGTCATACACGTGATAATGTGATGCTGACCTGTCTTGAATGTAATCGACGTAGAGGTTCTGGTTATGTAATTGTATGTAGTGGTAATTGTGTGTCTTCAGGGATTACCTGTAATTGTTCACGTACAAATCCACGTTGAGGGGCTCTCGAATCTAATCTGTAGATTGGAGGTCTACCAGTGGATCTAACCACACTAGAAATTGTATGTGTAGTCACACTCCATATAGGATCAGTTGCTCTTTTTTACCACCTTCAAGTTCACCAGGTTCATATAAATATCTTACAGTTACATTACCTAATACTGGTTGAGAGAAAGATTTACGTCGTTGTATTGGTATATATTTTTTGTGATTGCATTAGAAGGTTTCATGGAAGTTGAACGAGTAATTTCATTATTCAATGCAGCTATCACACTTGGTAACCTTGCAACCCATTCACGAGATCTATCACCGGACTTAAAGTCAGTGGATATTTCCCTTGCATATTGATATCCAAATAACCGCTCAGCAAGTGTTCGATTAAATCGTTCAACGATTGCCTGATCACGATGAATTTCAGTGTGTCCTCGTCTGATTTTAACGTTATGTTTTTTCATCAACGATAATACTGTACCAAGAAATTCTTTGCCAGGATCAACTTGTAATAACTGCAGCCATCGCAAAGGTCCTCGCTGATAAATTCGTTCAAACGCAGATGCAACTTCAAACGCTGTCTTTGTTGATAATGGTTCAGCTTCTTTATATCTACTTGCAACGTCAACGACAGTTAATGCGTATTTGTATGTGCGTGATTGACGTTTACCAATTTTAATGGTATCGTGTGGTAAAAATAAAATATCTGCTTGATGAACCTCATTAGGGACACTGACATCAAAATGTGAATATTGAATATTTTTAGGTGGTGGTAGATAAATTTGCCATATTGCCTGTCGTTCTAACCACGCTGCAGCAACAGAATGTGAGACTTTTGCTGCTTCAGATAATTTACTAATAGCTGATTTGCCTCTCCAATATCCTCTTGGGCTATAATAAATGGATTCCATTATAATATTTATATAATTAATTACCAGCCCCTAACATTATTTTACTTTTCATGTCGGATATTACTAGAAAACTAGCGAGTTTTTCTCTAACAGATTTATTAGGTATAGAATTTAATGCATGAATCAATTTTACATCTGCAAGATGCCTTTGTTGTAAATCTTTACTTTTATACGCAACATCATGAACATGACACGCTTTATCAATCTTATTTACTGGATGCTCTCCTGGTCTTGGTTGATCTTGATTATCAAGTCGGATATCAAGTCGGGTTCCAGGACCACAATAATTATATCCTGGTAAGTGTTTTTCCCCCGGATATTTAGCCCACGGAGTTCCTGGTAATTTTCCTAATAAAGTGGCTATATCTCCACCTGTCTTTGTTTTAACAAATTTGTATTTCTTCGTGCCACATTTTACACATTTTGCCCGTCAGAGCACGTCGTTTATTTTTTTGTTGTTATTGTAGTTAATTCAGCAGTGGGTGTAGGAATTTTACACCGAACACAATATAGACTCATATTATTTATTATATGGATATAATTGACTTTTCGGCGACACGAAAACAAGAGCCAGTGAAGCATCACCCAGCATTACCAAATTCGATAAGGATGATTATAATAGGTCCATCTGGATCAGGTAAAACACAATTATTATTAAATTTAATAATGCGGTGGTTAAAATGGAGTAAATTGTATTTAGTAGCACCATCCGTAGATGATCAACACTGTTACAAAATACTTAAAGATTTTAATGAAAATGCAAAATTGCTGAATGAAGACGGTGATGATGTGGTTGATTTTATTACCGATATTGATGAGGCTCCATCTGTAGATGACCTAGATGGATTTATTAATAATTTAGTAGTGTACGATGACGTTATGCTGGACAGACAATCAAATCCAGCTAGAATATTTTCTCGAGGTAGACACAAGAATACAGATGTTATATACGTCACACAACGATATACACAAATACCTAAAGTGATCAGAGACAACTGCAATACTTTGGTTGTGTTTAATGGAGTAGATAATTATACTTTACAGAATATTTATTATACTTGGTGTTCAGGGGATATGGATATGATGAAGTTTAAAAACTTCTTTTCAAAAGCACAAGCTGTTCCGTTCGGATTTATTACAATAAATCTACATGATCCAAGATCTAGATATCGTGTAGGTCTAGATAAAATCTTTGGTTAATTACAGCAGCAGGCAAGGTGAACGACAAAAATTAAGTGACCCGGCGAGTAAACGAAACGCACTATAACATAAAAAACAAAAAAGTCAAAAATAAAATAATAAAAATGAGCTAAACCGAACGATTTATTATTCGTTTTTCAAACTATACGGTAATAATAAAAGTTAGGAGGTTCGGTTTAGTGTTATTGACCTTATTTTTCAGCCCTTGTAGGAACCTTTATTTTTGTAAAATAAGGTCTCGTACAAAGTGGTCTGTTCACCTTGCCTGCTGCTAAATGTGATATTGCTGCTTATATCTCTGCGCTGATGTCTGATGGCTATGACATCGCCTTCTCCACTGATCATCCTCATACTCATCTATGTCTACCTCAGAAAAAATCATCTCTGGGAATGTAACTCAGATCATTATTAACGCCATCCAAACGTTTCAAAATATCAATATTGTCATCCATCACTTCTGGCAACAAAGTTGCCGGGAATGATTCGGTCTATGTCCAATGGGGAAGAGCTGGAGTCACTGGAAACGCCATTAGTATTGCTAATAAAAGTATAATACGTTTAGTCAAAAACAAAAAACAAAAGAAAATCTGCGTACAGTCAAAAACACACTACTTTTTCACCGTTTGGTACAAAACCACCATTTTTATGCATGACCAAAAACACACTTTTTCATGCATACAGAAAAAGTGGTTTAGACCCCCCCCCCTCCTTTTTCTGCATTTGGTCCAGAACCCCATTTCTACATGATCACCTTCATGAAAAGTGGTCTAGACTGGGCTCATGCGGGTCACAATCGAGGGTGCTAAAAATGTTCAGTGGGAAACAAGAAATGGAATCAAAGAAGGCATTTAGAGGCCGGTCACTGGTCTCAACTTCCAACTAATGTAGTAACAGAAACAGTAGTAGGAGTAGTACTGGTGGTGGTAAAAAAATAGTCCCAAACTCTCATCGAATTTTTTGGCAATTGTATAACCAAAAAAAGTTTTAGATTTTCATTTGTAAATTAAAATTAAAAGAGTATTGTCCATTAAAATAAATGGAACAATTGACTCAGAGATCATTTCTTCATCAGAATAACAATGTTGATACCTAAGGTGTGTTACTTTCAGTACTGGAATTTGTTGGATAAGGAGAGGGATTATTACTGGATACAGAAATTGCAGATTTACTGTAATGTATTTTGGACCTGATATTTGCATTAGTTGACTTAAAAACAGGAGACAGTGGGAATTGCATCACATAAGAGACATAAGATCATTTGATCTATTTTACCGCGTACAAAATACTTTGGTTTGATAGGCCTGACGTTCTGTCAGATGAGAGACATGTTTATGTCTACATTCTTATATGAACTGAGGTGAGTTTATTTGTTTCTAGAAGTTAATATTTAAACCATTCTTGTATATAGGGCGAACTGTTTATTACAGGATTACTGCCCACCCATTCTCTCATGCACGATATCAGTTGACCAATACCCTTTAATTTTATTTGTTGTTGTTGTTTGGGATTTAAAAGCAATTTTTATTTTCAGCGCATGATGGCATAACAAGTCCCTGTGGGGTAAATTCGCCATATTCTCAATTCTATTTGCGCAATCGAGTCGAATAATGTACGCTAAAATATTCGTAGTAAACAGAAAAAGCTCCATAAGGCGGGGTAAAGAAAATTTTCTCAGCCAATCAGGAAAGAGAATACTGCTCAAGAATTGATTTAAATTAATCAGAATCACATAAAATGATATGTTAATGTGTGGCAATATCAAAAATATTAAACTCCAAATACTTTATGTAAAGTGTACAAGACTATATGATAACAAAGACTTCTAAGCCAACATATCAAGGGATATGAAGTTGCTTGAGCGTTACCTTCTTAAGTATTTCCATCACGTCCGACCCGTTGTGAGGACTGACATTGCTATCATCAGTACATTTGATTATCCTCTCCGGTAAGTTCTGCCTTCTGACATATTTGGTGAGATCGCGTAATGCTCTGTAGAAGAATCTGAGGGCATCAATAACTAAGGCTTCCTCAAACTGAAAATACAAAGTGATGAGTAATTGTGAGAAGTAAAAGATGACTTGACATGGCAGTAATAGAGTCAGTACTTGCACTAATGACGTAACAATTATCGTCCATCTTGTATCATATTTTACAACCCGTAATTACAAGATAAAAGGAAAGAAAAAAAAAAAAAACTTAGCTGTTCTGTTATATATCCTCTTTTAAAAAGTAAATGACCTTCTCAGCATGAACATGATCAAGAAAAATATTTCCTCCATTAGTCCCTCTTACGATCTGCAGGAAAGGGATCGGTGCTAGTGTTCATTCTCAACAATAAGCAAGAGAGGATCCGAGCCATTGTACATTCTCGAACCCACAATGGGAATTAATAAGAATAGATTGTCAGGAGTGGATTGGTCCTATTGTGTATTTCAGAGAGGGGAAATTAACAAATTATATCCGAATACAGTGACAGGAGTGGGATCGGGGCTATTGTGAATTTTCAAGCTCACGATCAGAACTTAGCAGAGTATGCTGTCAAATACTGAAAGGTCAAGCAGACATAAGTCAATATCGAAACCTATTTATAATAAGTATGGATTGTTTCTGCGCACGATATAGGAATAAAAAAGAAATAAAATAATATTGATTAATTTCTGGCAATATAAATTTGCATATTTACAAGAATAATTTATATTATGTATATAATTCTGTACGAATCACCATGCGGCTAACATAGGAATTTCAATACATTTGTAGCTGGATAACAAAATTTGGCACTACGCTATCCCTTACCCTCATCTTTGGTTCCACCTTATCATAATATTTTCTCGTATTTAGGTATTTCTGGGCAATAGTACTTGTCATGTTTACAAGCTGGAAGCCAGTGACATTCACGCCTCCTGTGCGGAAATTTTGCATATTCATCTCTTCAATACCCTAAATAAAATAGAAATAAATAGAAACGTGTTAATAGCACATAAATGCCCTGTCATTCCATCTTTTGCAATGCATCTATTTCCTATCAAATATACTTAAACATTTAACTTAGGAAAACAAAAAGTACATGAAGAACAAAATATAAATCGTAATGAAAAACATTTGATAGGACAGTAAGAGGGGAACTGTCATCAACACGAAACACTAATCTTATTTTGTCACAAGATGCATCCACACACAAATTAGTAAGACTCCATCAATTAAAAATTAATTTGTTAACCTGAATGTGAATTTGTCCCAGTTAAGATTACAGGATAACGGACAATGGCTATACTATTTCCTCCATTTACATTCGAGATGGAACATAAAAAACCCAAACCTTAGCCATTGTGCATTGGACAGTTTTGCAAATTAAAATTGAAAGGCACCCCACAATGACAATGTAGAACAACAGTAATGTTCCATAATTCATTTTTACACAGTACGATTATAGTATGGAACTTTGTTACTTGTAGAAATAGGAAACAATCCTTTGTTGCATAGTTTCAAAGCCTACTTGAATCGAGAAAAAGAAATCACATCAGGTTGTTATTTTGTTGATAATAGAATGTCACAGGCAGTAGTGTGAAGTATGGCATTTGCCTTTCTTATCACCCTTTGGGTCAATGACACCCGTCCTCGCCTCTGCCCCCCTCATATGCTACCCATGCATTTTCATCAGTGTTAATTTTGTCCCGCTGGGATCTAAGCAACCCATACGCGTTAGCAAGTCATGGGAGGCAGAGTTTAATCCAGATGGTAGTGCCACAATGGGTTTCTAAAAACCCAAAACACCAGCCTTTCACACTATTCCGCAATGACTGTAGAAACAAAATCCCGCCGAGTGTAGTACTTCAAGCAAGCCTATGGTAACGATCATTATACACACTGCTAGCTCAGTACAATGAATGAATGAATGAATGAATGAGCCTCTGCTTTGTATTGATTTTAGTATGGTATATGTACATCAATAATCATGTAGTGGCAGAGGGAAATATTGAGCCGAGTTGTGAATATTCATGTATTGAAGAAACGTCTTATATGCAAATGTTGAGTGGTAGCTAAACTATTGATTTCCAAAGTATACTGAAAGAATTCAGGGAAGATTGTTGTAGTGCCGTAAACCTGCCAAATGAATGGAATGTCAAATATGTGACCGATTAAATGAGATGTATCGTTTGAATGCATCATTCTGGTTCATTAAAGAAGAACAAAAGATGTGATACGAATTTTCCGAAACAAATTCAGAACACATCGATAAATTGGTGAATCTTGGAGCGACTTTAGAAATAGAAAGAAATAAACTTGGGCATACAATTTTGGAAAATAAAAATAAAAAATCTGCGGAATATAGTGAATGAAAGAATACAGCCTCAAAAGAAATATAATTTGCAACACTGCGCCTGAAGCAAGTGAGCTTTGGATGAGGTTAGTGACGAAACTGCTCAAGAGCAGGCTGATAAAATAAATGCTTATGAGCCACAAAGATAAGAATGCTAGGAGTATTGGTGGTGGAAATACTACGAAGAATATCTAGATAGATAGATAGATAGATAGATAGATAGATAGATAGATGGATGGATGGATGGATGGATGGATGGATGGATGGATAGATAGATAGATATATAGATAGATAGATAGATATACATATACATATATATAAGATGTTAAAATCTATTCTAAAACACAAACACCAAAGACGGTTAAATACCCGTTTGGATAACTGTGTTATCTTTCAAATTTAATTTTATCTCCGGCAACAAATGATGCTGAGTATGCAACTGTGAAAAGATCCATAACCGTACTGTCCCGATTGGAATTAATTTATAAAAAAATTGTGTAAAATAAAGATCACGATGCTTGCTATCATTTACCAACATTTCATCCCCCAGTTTTATTTCTACTTATGATAAATAAGTATGTTCCGGACTCGCGTACTTTTAAGATGTGAATTTTAGGTATATAAATTTCCAATTAATTTTTGCTGCAGACGGTTTAAGTGTGACCCCACAATTGTTTTTGATTATGATTTTGATTTTTTCCAGCTGACTTTTAGTAAGACCGACTTCGTAATAGGACATTATTATTAATTGTTGTTAACATTTTAATGTCATATGTCTTAAGTCTCTATTGAACATGTTAAATCACATTGATTGTGCTAAAAGTTCCATTTCGTATTTTGAGATTTTAGATTGTATCTGTTGAATTCCACAGCGGTGGTTGGACATTTTATTGTGCTTGTCGGAATTGTTCTTTTTATATGGTGAAATGATGTGTTGATATTAAAATTAACATTAAACAATGTCCACTTTAACAAGTCTAAATAATATCGAGTGTTAAGATATTTCATTCGTGTATTCAATTACTCGGCGTCTTTACATTACAGTTTGAAAGTTACCATTTACAGGTCGAGAATTACTATGAATTTCTTTGCTAGAGGTCGCTCTCGTGAACGGACCGCGTTATTTTTAAACAAGGAGGCTGCTTCTCGTTATATGTGAAATTCAACAGATGAAATCCAAATACTCGCCATATGAAATGTAACTTTCATCACAAACATTCAATGTGTAAATTACAGATTCTCGACATATGATGTTGAAATTTCAACCCATAGGAAACAGAACTCTAAACCACCATTGTATAATTGAACATATAAAATCTAAAATCTCGATCTAGATAATGGAACTTTAAGAACATGCAATTTGATCCAACACATGATATTGGATTTCTCGACATACTACATCAAAATTTCAAATGCAATTTTCTCAATGGACCAGCTTTTATCCGCTGCGGCGCCTCATAACAGCATAGCATTTGTAATTAGTACCACCAGTTTACTGACAGGTGCATGAAAATACATGCCTGAACAACTCTAGATGTTCCAGTGAAAAGTAACAAATCAAGTACAACGTTCGAAAGTCTTATTAAGAAATGTGCAGGCTCATGTTAACGTTGTGATGTAGGTTCGTGTACCTCGATAGATTGTGATATGCTCATGTTATTAATCGCGTAATCGATATCGAAGCGTCTGAGCCTACTGAGAGCCCAAGTTGTTTTAAACTATCCATATTAGCACTTTTAGCACTAACCACAACCCGCACTGGCCTCTTGTTTAGCGATGGATGCAGTGCGCGAGGTCAAAAGGGTGAGAGCTTTTGGTATGCTCGCAAATAACTCAAAAACGTCACCGTGCCCAGTTCCATAATAGGTCATGTGAATGAGTTTTCTCCAGTTAACTCATGGGCGCCCGCAGGACTTTTTGCCCGGGGGTAGGGTGGGGTGGGGTGTTCAGTCAGTCAAAGCCGTGAGAGTTAGTAAGCAGTCTGAAACTTAAGCTAATATTTACTAAGCGTTTTGAACAGAATCTTGTGACATATTTTCAGCTTCATTTGCATTATTAAACTTGTTGGAATTTATATAAATATTTGAGTATGATTTCGCGGGGGGGGGGTCACGTCACCCCCTTGACCTATGTTTCGGGCGCCCATGGGTTAGCTTATGCAAAGCAAAGAGTTCCATACGTCCACGCACGACTGTCATTGTTATTATTACATATCAGGCCGATCGCTAATGTACAGTTGTTTAGGCAATGTTTCACTCCACAGATCCCTCACATGCCTGTTTTAATCTACCAGGGAAAAATGAGTCGGTCGATTATTACGACACACCCACACAGAATGTAACTACGCCCGTCGCATCGGACGTGCTTTCGTAACTGCCACTAACGGAGTCACAAATTAAATTAACCTGCGTCGTTGAAGTAGCGATATGATAGGCAAGAATCGTCGATCCTCTGGAATGTGGCCAGGGCAACATAACACTGACCTTATGGACTACCATGCAATATCCAGATTCGAGTTTTGTTTCTTCTTCTTCTTCTTCTTCTTCTTCTTGTGTGAGTGGAACTTTTGCCTCCATCTGAAAGCGAAGTTCTTGTTTTATATGCTCTTTTCTTGTCTTTAACGTTCTATTTGAACTTCTTGTGTTATACGTCCACATTTGCGCTGTTTCTTCGTTGCAGATTTGATTAAACCATTTCCTTTACTGGGTTTTGCTACATTGTGGAACGATTCAATCGCACTCTTGCATAACGCTTGTTCGGTTATCAGTACGCACAAGAATTATTGAACACCAGAACGGTCTCATTAATGGGTAACCCGACTTCCATTGGTCATAGCAGCCTTGAACAAAGAAGTCACACGCACGACGGGATTAAAAGCCAACCAATGGGATTCGGCAAAAAAAAAAATGTCTTACTCAGAAAACTATTTCACAGCTGACACCGGTATAACTGCACAGAGAGAAGTTTGTACGGTATTTGTATGCACCTGGAGAGTTGGACAGTGGGCCACAACGCCGTGCCACTTGCCAAGTATAGTTTGTGGAGGTGTTAATTATTATTATTCATACTCCAAGGCAAGAAACCTGCAACAATTTAGGACCGTCAACGAGTGAAGCAAAGACACTGAACTCGTTGCTGATGGATATCACCATCACCATGTACGTGGACCAACTAAGTTTGGCTAACGAATTTGATACCAATGAGTATCTGAAAGAACATCCGTTGTTTAGGAACACCAATAAAAAGTGTTTGGCAAATTCGAAGACGAATGTTCAGTTAAACTAATCCAAGAGTATGTGGGGACAGTGATCAAAAATATACTCGATTGTGGTCGGATCCAAGAATATTAAAAAGGACAAAGGTGTTAAGGGAGTAAAGAAATATCTCAAGCAAGGAACTGTACCTGGTATGAATTCACACAAACAGCAAATATGATCTAATCCTAGGAACATCGTATGCATTAAAGTGAATTTGTCTCCGCTCGACACCAAGCGATGGATGCTTACGTGTTTGGTCATCGTGCTATTGTGATTACGATTCATTCTGGTTAACGTGTCAGAACAGTTCTGGAACAACTTGTAATTCCACTCACACCAAGCACAGCTAGAAAGCTTTGATGGCCCAAATCGGTAACGCGTTGATTGTCTTGGAATATCAATCTGTTTCAAAATTGTAAACACATCCACGGACCATACTGTGTCAGTGGAACGATGTAGCTCTCAACCTTCTAGCTCTCCAGGTGCATACAAATACCGAACAAACTTGTATCCGAGCGGTTGTAACTGTGTTGTCTGCGAACTCATTTTCTGAGTAACAGCGACGGTCTTTAAGACGAATCGCATTGGCTGCTTTTAATCCCGTTGTGCGTCTCTTTTTTTTTTGTGCTCAATGCTGCTATGACGGGAGGAAGTCCTGCTACCCATTCCTGAGACAGCTCTGACATTATCAATGATTCATGTAAGTGAATAATCGTTCTGCAACAGTACGATTAAATCGTTCCACATAGCTTGGTCACTATGTATACCGACATGTCCGAGATGTACACGCACATGGTGTTTGGCCAGCATCACAGCCGAGAAATTCTTTGCCACTTGTAACAATCGTGGCCACGTGAGTGATCCGCGTGTACATGTATGAGTGCATTCGGATGCATCCGCGACACTAGCAGAATCTTTTGATGTCAGCGGCTCCGCTTCTTTATATCTTCTGGACACATCGACAATCGTTAACGCGTATTTGTATGTGCGCAATCAACCTTGTCGATCACAGATACGATCGGTTAGGAGAAATAACAAATCAGCCTGAGAGAACCTATTGGTTGGATATCTTTCCTGGTACTAGCAAATAAATTTGCCACAGTGCTAGTTTGGCCAACCATGCTCAAGCAATCCAATGAGTGATCTTGGCTGCACTGGCTCACTGTTCCACGGCGGATTCACCTTTCCAATACCATGTGGACTGCAGTATATTTTGGATAATGTCCGGCTCTTTGCGTTCATTGTTTTGTTTGTTTGTTTATATCACTATAATGTTTTTTTTTTAATGAGTGGACTTTTGTTTTCATACCTCCTTTCGTTCTCCTAATGTTGGATTAATCCCATTCTAGTCGTGAATGAGGTCCAATAGGCCTTTTGAATCTTGGTATGCAAGATCATTTAGTTAACACTCAGCATCAATCTCTTTACCAGGGTTCGGTTGATTGTTAGAATCGAGTCGTAAATCTAGCCATGTACCATGTCCATAGCAACTGTAACCAGGAATATAATCATATATATATATTTATTCCATGGTGTTCATGAGCCCAGTCTAGACCACTTTTACAAGCAATACCTAAACCGTCCAGGCTTGGTGATGGAACCGTGCTTCCAAACTCAGTTCGTGCGCTGTTTACTGGCCCTGCTGTATCAGGTAAAATTAAACTGTTTGCTAAATACATTGATAATTATGATTAACCTGGGGCCAGTTGTACGTGATTGTACTATCGGTTGATGATCTTATAATGTTCTAAAAGATATGCAAAAAGCGTTGAGAGGTGGTAGCAACACCAAGACCACTTTGTCATCCACTGGAAGCTCCGCTTCCATCAATTTTTTTTCCACTATCGATCAAGCCCATTGACGATTTGGATGCAAATAAAAAACAATCATATCGTGTACGATGATGAGATGCTTGAAAATCAAGTCAATCCGAAACAAATAGTTTTACGAGGTCGGCACAAAAACAGTGACATCATCTATCTGAATCAACGATAAGCCAATGATGATACTTCATGGCACTGACGCTTATGAAAATTAATAATATTCATTGGACTTGGTGTGCCTCAAATCACACGTGGGATGCATTACATGACTTATTTATGCGGACTACTCGTATAGTTTTCTCACTATTGATTTAACTGAAACTTGCAATTTGATCGGGTAGATATCGTGAGGGTTTGGATAAGGGAATTTAATGTCCGGCGGTAATAAATTGAAAAATATGAGAGGTGACGCTATAAAGACGCTCGTGAACAACAAGAATTGATTCAAAATGTGATAGAAGGCCACAAAAAAGTGAAAGATATTTTACATTCGCGACAAACTGCACGAGAAAATCTCACAGCGAGGTTTGAACATTTGCGCTATTAATTAAATCCGCAAAAAAAAAAAACAACTGCTGAACGTTCCGTGGATATTAAAATGGCCACTAGAACAAAAAGTGACAGCACTTAAGCTAACAGAAACGGCACCTGGTCCGGATCATAAGATAGCCAAACTGACCATGGATATATAAAGCTACAAGAGCAACTGCAGAGACGATCGCGCGTTTACCACAGGCAACTGAGGTTAAAGAAGGCGTAAAATGAACTTGGAGAAGACACTCATGAAACTGATGAAGACGTTAAAGAGGCAGTTGCCAAATATCAAACGCTTCACCTGATGCATGTTACTCCATTCATGGAAAGGAAATCGAATCACTTTTTATGTAGCCACAGCAATTATTGGACTTGCCAGATATAGCGATGATTACACGAGATCCTCTGGCCCAACAATGACGTTTGTGAAAGATCTAGCTAATAATGCAGATCACAGACAGTAAACATGCTGCTTGCTTAAACCCCGTAGTCCTTGGTTCAAATCCAAATTTTAATTTTTGATTTTGCACGTCTATGACAACTCAGTGGTGATTCACTGAGGTTTTCGTCTTCAATTCCCTCAGTCACATAATTTTTGTTTTTGTAGAAATCTTCGCAAGGTTATTACACAGTCACTTGTTTGGTAAGAACTCCAATAATGCCATTTGGCGTGGAGCTGCTGGTGATGGTAAAGTTGTTTCAGAAACATTAACATTGTGAATGCCTATGTTGTCCCCTTCGCTTTTTATGGAATCACATTTGTTCTAATTTATGCAGTCGGGAACCACTTCAAGGTTGTCTTTTCTCGCACATATCACAGACGCACACCCACCAACTGATATTGCCTGACAATTTACATGACAAATAAATACCCAGCATGGCCTTTCTGAACCAAAACATGTGTTTGTAGCGTTTCAAATTGTAAATTGAGATAATAGTCAAGCACCTAGTAAGATGATATTTGACACCTTAGGAGTGACAGAAGTTTTGTTGCGGATAACTGGTCAACCGGAACCTTCTGAAGAAATCTGGGTTGAATACGCAGTAGCCACACCTCACATTGCACGTGCGTATCACAATCTGTGGTCGTATATGGATCGCAATCAAAACGTCAACACTGGTCTGCAGATTTCCCAACAAGACATTCGTACGTTGTAACCGATTTATTGCTCCTTACTGGAACACTTGAAGTTGTTAAGACAGTCCGTCGTTGACATGTATTTGTATGCAAGTGGTGCTAATTATAAATGCACCTGTTGAAAATTCGTAGAATTGAAAATTAAACCTTTTAGGTATTTGAATAATAATAATAATAATAATAATAATAAAAATAATAATAATAATAATAATAATAAAGTCCTATCAAGAATTAAGGTTCGGTCTTACTTAAAATCAACTTGCAAAAATAAAAAGCGCAATAAAAAGAATTGTGTGGTTTTATGAAACTTTCTCTGGCAAATTAACTGGAGATGTCCTCTTGTGGTTGACCCAAACACAACTAGCTCAGCTGAATGCGGTCAAATACAAAAATATCTCAGCGATATTAAAATTATCCAAGTCAGAGGTGACTCAATTGCAAAAGATTGTTGGAATATTTCCATTTCTTGAAGCGATTCCAGCATTGTTCGCAGCAGCGGATCCAGCGGTTGCAAAAGCTGCAGCGTTAGGGGCTGTCGGAAATGCATTAAGGAATGGCTTAGAGAAAGGCGGTTGGTGGACGTATTGGTGTTTGCCAGGCACGAGTCGTCAAATATCCTTAAGCAAATGTCTTCGATTACCAGGTAGCAGAAGATTGCACCGTTGACCCGTCCATTGACCAATCTTGATTTACTCGCTATAGCGACGGCGTTTTTATGCCAGATTTACTTGTCAATTACTTGCACAAGCATGGTAAACAACAAAAACACAATTGTTCCATTCGACTATCCTATATGCAGTCATCTTGTCATTGAAGTGTTGCGTGCTCTGGAGTGTTCACCAACCCAGCAAACACTGATTTCACGTGAAGTACGTGTGATATTATAGAACAAATATATATTAACATTTACAGTCGTTATTCTTCGCGAAGATACGGTGCTAATGTAAATCTGTGCCGAGTTGCCACCAAAGCGGATTTGTTTCAGTTTACCAGCAAGGTTGTTGTTGGTTTCGATCTAGGTGAACTTTTGATATTTGAAGATCACACTGGCAAACTGAAAACGTCAAACTTAGACATTCAAGATTTCACTGTTAAGTTGTCAAGGACACACTTGTTCGGGTGATAGTTATTGGGCAAAATACGATCATTCGATGTCAAAGGTTCTGGCAATAATTGGTATGCTTTTTTACGAGAGGGATGCCAAACCATCAGAACGCACAATCTTAAGAGATTTAAGTGTTCCCGATCAGAGGTATTATTTATAACTCCATGACAATTGTGACAGTAATAAAGATTAATTGGGTTTAAGTGCGTGTTCTTATTGCGCCTACGCGTGATGATGAGACCGGATACAGCCTGCCTGTAATACTCGTCTGTAATTTTGATAGAAAACTATGACGGACCCGCAGTCTTACCGACGTGAAAACATAATCGAAGCAGAACAGCAGATGAGAAATGTAATCACCAAGACAACCACGCGATCGTGAAATACAAGTACATGAGTTTGGTCGTAGATGCTATTTGTGGTCTTGGTGTCGCAGCAACTGTTGGTCTTGGTGTGAATGGAATTACAACATCCACCACTTTAGGTAAACCAATCGATATTATTGTTTTGCTATATCAATTGTTACTAGTGTCTCAGGTTGTGCAAGCAAATTAATTTCCATGCGACCATATTCCCGAATACGTGTATATTCCGAAGTACTTGCTGCCATACGTAGCAGTCTCAAAATAATAAGTAAATTGTACTCGTCTGCAACTGAAGATCAAATAATCAGTGCCGCTGAGTTTCAAACAGTTCTGGCAGAAATGGAAAATCACTGACAATTACGAGCACAAAAGAGAAACAATACGGATTTTAGGATAGAGATAAACCAAATAATCTTTACACAGACAACAGCTTATCGATCGTAAACACATTAGATCGCAGAGCGTGTATATTGATCGCTTTCATAGACTTGCTTTAAAGTACTACACTCAGCAGGACTTTGTTTTTACAATCACTGCAGAGTAGTGGAAATTCTGTCGTTTTGGCCTTTTTGGAAACCCTGTGGGGCATTTCTATGAACTTGCTTTTATTTTGAGTATGTATGCGTATTTGCAGCTTTCTTTTATAACCGGTTGTACCAGAATCCAGATTTCCAATGTTATTTTTGTCAGTGTTGGAGAGACAACGCTCTAATAAGCTAATGTTTTCTACTAAATACCCCAGATCATAAACACATATACCAGAATCCAGATTTCTAGTGTTATTTTTGATACTGTTGGTGAGACAACGCTCTCATAAGTTCATGTTCTCTACTAAATCCGCCAAATCATGTTTGCAAAGGCATTTGGCAAAGTTTCTCAATTTGGTTTAACTAGAGAAATCATAAGTTTAATGCGCTGCACACACACACACACACACACACACACACACACACACACACACACACACACACACACACACACACACACACACACACACACACACACACACACACACACACACACACACACACACACACACACACACACACACACACACACACACACACACACACACACACACACACACACACACTATGGATACTTATGTACAAAACATACATACAGAATTCAAAAAACATTCCATGAGTTGAAATGATGTTTAAAAAATTTACAGTTTTACACAGCAATTCCTGCATCGTTTGCAAAAGATATATTTAAAAAAATCTGTTATCGACAAAAATGAATTTGCACCTATTCTCCATATAACTATTTGGCCAATAATTGTAACTATCTTGCATAAATACAAATTTTGTAAGGCAACCACTTACCAGTTCTCCAAGTAAAAAGTGGAATTTATGGATTTTAATTTTAGAGTCATTTTTCTGAAAAGAAAATATTAGATATTAGATATTTTATTAAATTATTGCATCTTGTTGGAATGAACTCATCAGATTGTTACAAATAAACTTTTATTTTCATAAAAAAATGGCGTGAGCTTCATGACTCGAATTATTTGCAAATGCATTTGTATCACATTTCACATTTCTAAGAGAGAGAGAGAGAGAGAAATCTTATGTATCTTTAATGTGGTTTCCGATACGAAAAAACACATTTGTGTTTAGTGATGGGGGATATCCCATTTGTTCCGTAGAATGTTTCAGCAAACGGAAGTGGTAAAAGTGGCTCTCTGCAACACACTTAAAAATAATACAAAAATACTTAATTGGTATTATAATCCACCAACTAATTCCAAAATGCCCCCAATAGTGAAAGGCTTCAAAAACTACAAAAAATCGGAAATCTCAAAATAAAAATTAAAATAAAATAAAAGTCAAACCGTTTAATACCACAATATAATATTTCTGACCAGTCCTTAAAATTCCAATAAATCTGAACATTTATAAAGCTTTGAAAACCATAAATTGAAATTCAATATTGAAAACAAAAATTGAAGAAATAAACATTTAATACCATAATGTAATAATATCACACTATAACAATGAAATACTTGCATATATTGCTTACAACATACATCATTATTTTCCTGAACCTAATCTGTGGTTATTTATAACTACTACAGAAAATTCAGATATCTGCTAAACTTTTACTACTCCATCACCATTTAGAATCAGTTTTATACTGCTAACTTTAGATATATCTATCCTAAGTTAGTGAATATATAAATACTGGTGTTGTTGCCTCCTGCATATTATTAATTATTCAATTATATTTTGTTTCCTCAAAGATTTGATGTGGTTCTACAGCAAATATCTATATTTTATCATTCAGAATATTTGTATTGGTCCTCACCGTACCAATATTAACAGTATCATTAAAAGTGATGCTTGATATATTTTGTATTACCTCAGTATTAGTTTGCAGTATTTCAAGAGTGCAGTGTTTTGAGATACTATTAATATTATAATAATTTAAAGCAATATATTCAATATAATAATAGATATTAAAATTATTTAAAAGAAATAATTTTTTTCTGAAAAACTAAATTTTATTACTAATTAAAAAGAAATAGAATTTTAAAAATATATAATTTAAAATTAATAAAAATTATTACTAGCTGTTTGGGGCAGTGTTTTTATTTAATCAATCTATACAAATATTAAAAAATAGCTTATAAATGAATAAAAGAATAATTTATATTTATAAGGTAAAAAGAAAATAAAGTTGTTTTAAATCAAAATTAAAATCACAAATAAAAAATAAAAATAAAATTAAAATGGCAATCAGTATTAGTGAAAAGCTAAAACACAATTCAAAAAGGGATAATATAAATGTACATAAAAGATGTTTTGAGACGGCAGTTTTATCAGCATGTCACCCGCAGAAGAAAAAGACTCTCAAAGAACTAAAGAAATTGCAATCAATGGTTTGGTAAAGAGCGTATTTTTGATAATCTAAAATTTTCAATTGCATAAAAAGATATTTTTAAAAATTAAAACACAAAAATGAATAATCAAATATCAGTTAATGTTTCTAGCTATAACGATGGTTCATATCCTCTCAGTAACATTTAGTGTTAACATCGAAAAATAATTAATCACGAAACTAAACTCATTATATCTGGATTTAAAACCTTTCAAAATTACTTAGATATGATAATAATCGTCATGATGCCAAATATGTTTGCACGACATGTATACACATTTCTACTAAAGTCGACTAACTAGATAAACAGGAAATATATTCGGGAATTTATTCTAAAGGTCACCGCGAAATACGTGAAAATATAAAAATATTTAAAGAATTACCACAAAATACCAGTGCCATTTATTATCTATAATAATTTTGAAATTTTAATAGCAGTTAATAGTTAATGTCTGCAGTGTGGCAGTTTATAGTGATGTCTAACACTGGGGCATATAATGCGGCAGACATGTAGCATGATGTCCCACCCAGTCACATTATCCTGACGTCAGGCCATTACATTTTGTACTGGGTTGTATTTACTTCTGACTCCCTAGAAGAAAATCCAGAGCAACGTGCAATTCTTCAAGTATTTTCGTGAACCTATCGAAATGAATTAAGGAATGAATTTAAGGTTTGTGTACTACGATGTAGTGGCATACAATGTGGTGAGACACCGTTACTGAGTCAATCCTTTCAAAGTAAATTCGATCTTTCAAAACGTCATCATCGACAAACAAAATCACAAAGAAACCTTCGAGAAAGCAGCTAAATATGTGTGGCTTCAAACTAGAAAAGGCCTTTTGAGTTGCCGAAAGACCTCTATAAATGTGCTGTACGCTGCTGGTATTCCTTCCTCCTCCACGCCATAGCAAGGACAAGGCAGAAAGAGAAGTCGGCACCACTTAGAACTCATAAACACATTGTGAGAAAGACTAAGAAAAGAAGAACAACTAGAGAGTTCGACGTCTTTGATTCCTAACAGAAAATGATGCACCGGGATTCTTCCGAATGTTTCAAGTGAAAAGTGAATTTGTTTGCCATGCCACCGACGCCACCCACCATGTTGATGATACAAGAATCCCCTGATGGGTAGAATCTCATCCCGTCTTGCCTTAAACCATCATAGAATTTTAAATCAATGGACATACCGAAGATTAAATTGATCCGAACAGCAGTTACTTGTACCTGAATTTCAAAGTTCTCAAAGTGGACAACACTAATCCAGGTGCCGATGGCAGAGTTGCTTCCGTCAACAATTTCATGCATTTCTTGTTCAGCGAAGTAAATTTGTACTTGAATAATAAACTAGACAGCAGCTTCATGGATACTTACCCTCAACAAACGTATGTAGGAAATCTCTTGACGTACAGAAAAGAAGACAAGAACATTCAAGGAATCAAAGACGTCGAGTGTTGAGTGTTGGAAAAGTTCAACGACACAGAACTGCTTGTCGATGCTGATGACGATCGAATGATGTTCACTGCTGAGTAGAACTGTAGAACTCAACCGTTGAATCAAAATTGAACAAAGGCGCATAACTGATATTTCGTTTGCACTTGGACATATGGTTGCAAGACAAGTATTTGTTGAACGGGGGTGATGTCCGGCTGATACTGAATCGAAGTGGTACCGTTTTCCATTTGATGTCTCATACTAACGAGTACAAAACCGTTATCTACGAAGGCGGACTCTATGAACGCCGTGTGGAAGTGTTACCCAAAGTGGAAAACGACAACAGTCACATTTTGAGCAGAACTACAACACTAAAAAATGTCCAAGTTGGAAGTCAGTGGAGATGGCCAGACCTTGTGTACCAGACCATTCGAACCGACGAGAAACATTTCCACCCTATAAAATCGGGCCAACTTAGTGTGGAACTTCATTTTGCTCTACTCAATACAGTGAGCAGCAGGGAGGGTGAACCCTACAAATTGGATTCGAGCAAACATATTTAAAACAAAGATTTCACACGAAAAAAATTTAAAAAAAGGTCAATAACGTGAAACTGAAGCCTCTAACTTTCCGTAATGAAATCACCGGGGTTAGTTCGCGCTGTTACTTCGCCGTTGACATTCGTGTTTATAAAGTTTTGTGAGTGATCGTTTATGTGCTCATGCGCGCAATTTTTGTTAGCCCACCCTCCCTGCTGCTGTGGTTTTGATCCAAATATTGTATCACGTCCGTTACGATATCTCGACCTCGGATCATGTAAATTTATTGTTATAAAACCAAATGGGGTAGCTTGTGCTTTTGAAAAAAAGTGTTTGAACTTAATCATGTCCATGTCACCTGAACACCAAGTATAATAAATATTTTGCAGCGTATGATTATCAACTCCGTTAAACACAACTAAAATATTACAGTTATCTCTGATCACTTTTGGAATTTGTGTATAACGCTGTGTAACATAAATCACGTCTGTATTTTTATGTCTACCTTGAGAAAATATCCTAGCTGGATTTGATTGTTTGTCCAGCATAAAATCATCGTATACTACTAAATTATTAATTCTTCCATCAAGATCATCTTCAGATGGCGCTTCATCAATATCGGTGATAAAATCAATAACGTCACTGTCTTCATTCAGCAACTTTGCATTTTCATTAAAATCCTTAAGTACTTCATAGCATCGTTGATCATCTACAGATGGTGCTACTAAATATAATTTATCCCATTTCAGCCATCTCATTATCA
The DNA here is from genome assembly GCA_016617855.1 of Megalonaias nervosa. Lineage (NCBI taxonomy): Eukaryota > Metazoa > Mollusca > Bivalvia > Unionida > Unionidae > Megalonaias > Megalonaias nervosa. The sequence goes on from JAECUM010010732.1 coordinate 26,686, forward strand.
GATTAAGCAATAATTGTGTTTTGCCTGATCCAGATGGACCTATTATTATCATTCTGATAGAATTCGGTAGCGCTGGGTGATGTTTTACTGGCTCTTGTTTTCGTGTCGCAGAAAAGTCAATTATATCCATATAATAAATAATATGAATTTATATTGTGCTCGATGCCGTGCAGCCACGTCCACCACTGGATTAACAACAATAATAACAAAAAATAAAAAACGTGCTTTGACAGGTAAATGTGAAAAGTGTGACACAAAAATATATAAATTTATTTCTAACAAATACAAAGTCGGCGGTGACGCTGCTACAGCGTTGGGAAAATTACCAGTATTACCGTGGGCGAAATATCCCGGGGAAAAACACTTACCGGGTTATAATTATTGTGGGCCTGGGACTCGTTTAGATATTCGTCTCGAGAATCAAGATCAACCGCGACCTGGAGAATATCCCGTAAACAAGATTGATCAAGCGTGTTACGTTCATGATATTGCTTATCGAAGTAAAGATTTACAACAGCGACATCTCGCCGATATCAAATTAATTCATGCCATGAATAATATAAAAGATAAATCATTTCGAGAAAAATTAGCTGCTTTTCTGGTAAAAGCTGGTATGAAAGGTAAAATAATGTTAGGGGCTGGGTAATTAATTATATGATTATTATAATGGAGTCTATTTATTATTCCCCGAGAGGATATTGGAAGGGCAAAGCAGCGATTAGTAAACTCGCCGAAGCTGCAAAGGTTTCATGTGCTGTTGCTGTAGCGTGGTTAGCACGACAAGCAATATGGCAAATCTATCTACCACCACTTAAAAAAAATTCAGTATGCACATTTTGATGTCAGTGCTCCCAATGAAGTTCATCAGGCAGATATTTTATTTTTGCCACACGATACTAATAAAACACGTGGAAGTAAATCACGCACATACAAATACGCTTTAACTGTCGTTGACGTTGCAAGTAGATATAAAGAAGCAGAACCACTGTCAACAAAGACAGCAACTGAGGTAGCATCTGCGTTTGAACGAATTTATCAACGTGGTGGTCTACGATGGCCACGGTTGCTACAGGTTGATCCTGGCAAAGAATTTCTCGGTACAGTATCATCGTTGATGAAAAAACAATGTCAAAATCAGACGAGGACACACCGAAATTCATCGTGATCAGGCAATCGTTGAAAGATTTAATCGAATGTTTGCTGAGCGGTTATTTGGGTACCAGTATGCGAAGGAAATAATTTATACAGATACAAGATCTCGTGAATGGGTTGCAAGATTACCAAGTGTGATAGCTGCATTAAATAATGAAATTACTCGTGCAACTTCTATGAAACCTTCTAATGCGATCACAAAAAAATATATACCAATACAACAACGTGAATCTTCCTCTCAACCAGTATTAGGTAATGTTACCGTAAGATATTTATATGAACCTGGTGAACTTGAAGGTGGTAAAAAAAGAGCAACTGATCCTATCTGGAGTGTGACTACACATAAAATTTCTAGCGTGGTTAGATCTACTGGTAGACCTGCAGTCTACAGACTGGATTCAACTGCTCCTCAGCGTGGATTTGTACGTGAACAATTATAAATAATTCCTAAAGAGACACAATTACCACCGCGTTAACTTTTGTAAACTAGCACCCCGACGTCGATTACATTCAAGACAGGTCAGCGTCACATTATCACGTGTATGACCAAGATCACTATTAATTCTATCCACGGTAAATTGTTTTGGATTATTACAAGAATACTTCCACAACATATTACAGTTGCAAATTACACAACGATTATTCTGTCGTTGTTTTAGCGTCATAATAAATTCAACATCGACATCAAAATCACGATTATTTTTTTTGTCACATTGCTTATAACCAAATAATTTTTTTCTTATTACGCCAATAACACCTTCGGTGTCACTAACAGTTTCATTATTATTTTCTGTGGAGTCTATGATAACTCTGTGTAGTTGAGATATTCTCCTGACTCTAGATACTGCTAGATAAACTAAATTTGACCACTCGATTCTGTCATCGACAATCCAGATATTTGTGTCAGTAATAGTTAGTCCTTGTGACGAGTGTATCGTTATAGCATATCCCAATTTCCACGGTGAGTTATTCATACTCAGTGCGCTCTCAACAACATCAACATCGACCAAAACAATATCATTTAATACAAGATTTTGTTTTTCATTTGCTCCTGGAATTTCAACTTCAATATTCTGTCGTCGAGTATCCGCTGGGCGATAACACAACGGCACAGGTAACGTTGGAAATCTTTCCTTGTGACGCAGGAATAATTTCTCTTGCAATTCATCACGAACTATTTTTCTACTTGCAACTATCAAATCATTTGGTCTCCATAAATTCCAAAAATCATTTACGGGAGTTTCTGGAATTATTTCACGCATTATCTCACATTGTATTTTATCTGGCTGTAGTCGGATTAATCTTTTAAATTCCTTCAAAGGTTCATCGATGGCTCTATGATCATCATTTATTTCTTCGTAATAATCCACAAACGATTTTAACCACTCGTGTGGAGATTGACCGACGAAAGGTGGTGGTTGACCATGATCGCCGCACATAATTACCGCAGTATTTTTTGTCAGTAACCAATCAAGAAATATTTTTAGTGTTTCCAACGACACAGTACAAATTTCATCCCAGATGATGATTTTGGGAATATATTTCTCACCCATTCGCTCAGGTGTCCATGTATCTCCACACCATCTGAAGAAACTATGATATGTACATGATTTTACTCCTCGTTGTTTTATTTCTCTTGCTAGTCTGTGTGTAGGTGTCAATACAATCATGTCCGACGAACTCTGCCGAAATAATTCAATCGCACATGTTGTTTTACCAGATCCTCCAGGTCCATTGAGATAAATGGTTTTATATCTAGCCACGGGATCAAATACACATAGTGATGTTGATACTGGCATTTGATTGTTATTACCATAGTATGTCTCCGCGATATCAACATCTGCTGTTTCAGAATAATCGAGTATACTTTCTTGTTTTATTCGCCATGATCCCCATTCGCCGCTACCAAGTAACGGTTTTACCAAATCTAAATATTTTTTATCCACATAAATGAATCCGTAGCAACTCTGACAGCGTAACAAGGAAATCTATTTATCATCGATAATAAATTTATAGAAAGGTAAGCGAGCATAGAAGATCTTAAATGAGTAAATTGCGGTGACTCACCATCAATATAACTCACTACTGTACCTAGTTTGGTTCCGTCTGACAATAAGCATTACTTCTGCTTATAAATGTTCCTTTGTTCGTTGTATCAGTAATTATAAAATCTAACTCAGCATCATCCATGATCAATCTTGTACAATGCCGTTTATGATCATACGAACCACCTTGAGTAAATTTACCAATTATTTTTCTACCGAGATCTTTTGCAACTTTATTTTCATAATCAGTTCTATCCCAGTCTTCATCTGTCGGTAAATGTTTCTTTTGTTGTGGTAGCCAAACTTGTTTCTGCGAATGATATGATATAATAGCTTCACTTACACTCAACGATATTAAAATTCCAGCATCAAGCATGTATCGTAATAACACCGTTGGAACCCAATGTTTTTCTGAGAAATCACCAAACCACGCAAAAACGATAGGATGAAGATGATCGCGGAACTTAAACGATTTTACACAAGCGAATCCGGTTAAATCAAAATCAGGCAATGGTCCATTTATCGCCACTCTCGTCATTTCCTGTGTGGGATGTCTGAATCTATCAAAGTATTTAAAACACTCTCCGTATCCAAGAAAACTTCCAGGATAACATGCAACCATATCAACGGATATAACTTTACGATAATCGTATTTGGTATTCCATAATCCGCCATGCCCATATTCGACACAACTATGCTGAATATCTTCAAGAAATTCTGATCGTGTCGGCGACCATGAATTTTTCTTCTGAGCAAAGTGAGCCGCAACTGATGGAACTGTAAAACAATTATTTAGTAATTGTTCAACTTCAACATCATCAGAATTGTATTCACTCCAAAGGAGTTGTGCAAGATTCTTCATTTCTTCATGAAGAGATTCTCTACAGTAAATATCTCCGTTAGGTTTTACAAACTGATATGCGGATTCTGAACACTGAAATAGCCAATCAGATACAGGATCGTTCTTACTAATATCGGCGATAGCATCGAATATATAATCGTCATAAAATCTGACTGTCCTATCTCGTGGAAATATTGTTACACCATCAGTCCATGCATGCGCGTTATGATCAATGATTGTTATTGGAGCTCCATTTTTTGTATATTTCTGTTTGTACAAAATTTTTCCGGATAAAAGTTTTTACTGTTATTGGAAATCTTAATTTCTTTTCTAGCTTAGCAACGTGGCTGATAGATGCTCCGGTATCTCTAACTGTTTCTGCCCACTCGTTTATTTTTGTGCGTCTTATATCCGTTAAACCGTTTCCGCGTATTGCTTTTGAGAAATGTTCCATAACTCGTTCAGCTAGGCAATTTATTCTTGAAATTTTCATCGGTTTGAGATCCCCAACGCTGGGTTTATTATTTAGCGGATATATTGCATATAAAACTGCCGTGACAGGATATGCTCGTTCATTATATGGTTTATCAATACCGGTAAGCACACCTGGCTTAGATTGTTTATTTAATGTAATAGTATTATTTCCAGTATGAAGTCGTACAGGTTCGCGTTTGTCACGAATAATCCAAGTATCATCATCTGTCTGAACAATAAATTTTACTAAAATAATATATCGCTGATTGCCTTGATGAATATCAAGGTATTTAATAATATTTTTACCTCGCTCGTCACTCATTCTAGCATCAACAACACCTTTGTCATTCATAATCCTGAATGTCGACCAAGTATGAGCGGCACCATCATTGCGAAATTCTTTTTTGCCTTCACGGATACGATCGGTTATATCACTATTTATCAAAGCCAGATCTTGCATGGAAAAATTAAATTTAGATTTTGGTAATTTGTCAAGATCAAATCTTGTGGTGGAAGGTTCAATCGTGGATAATCTCTCAAATTCCTCCATACTATATTTAAGACAAATACATATGTTTAATTAAACTTTAATTATATATATATATAATGATTCAAACAAACAACCGATGCCGATGGCTTATGATTGGATTTTCAGCTCCTTGTAATAAATCATGCGTAAATGAATTCTGTGGCCAACATATGCAAAGTTATCGTAGAGGTAGTCTAGGACCAAAACCGTGTTTACATGCGGTGTTGGAGTCAGAGGAGAAACACGGTTATGTGTGTCGTGTGGCGGTAAAAGATACAGAGAGTTGAAACGATATTATGATAAGAAGTCGTCAGGTGAGTCTCCGCTAAAAACCGCCGAAGACTGTCTGGCCAGATTTCAAAATTATTATTTAGACAAATAACATTATATATAGAAATGGAGCAAGGAGTGTTTAACAAACATCCCATCATTAAAAATTATGAAGCGTTTCGTGATGGTGTCATCAGACTGGTTATCTCATGTTTAATGTTGGAAAAAAATCATATTTATCTCATAGATTCGTATTTGAATATTTTCATGGGGTCATCGAGGATGGACTTGTAATCGATCACATCAATTCAGACCCGAAAGATAATTCTTTAAGTAATTTGCGTGTTGTTACACCAAGTCAGAATTCTACACTTGGAAATACTGGTATTAATTCTAAAACTCCTAAGTCGGTTATATCCACTAATATAGATACTGGTGAAGAAATAATTTTTCCATCAACGTATACGGCTGGAGAATATTTTGGTATTTGCCGTGCTTCAATATATCGTGCTGCAAATAATATTACCAGATCAACATATTCAGTTAAATATGATCAAAGAATTAAATTCCGGTATATATAATGAAGAGAGATAAATCCGTCATCGTGATAGAGCAATCAAGTAGTTGTCTCCTTTTTTTGTGCTATTGCTTATACATATTCAGTGATAAGAATCCGTCCCCATCGTTGATAGAGTAATTGAGCAGTTATTGTACTGTAGTCTAATCGTAATGTTTAAATATCTCTCCGGTCCAAACATTTTAACTATATGGAAAATATATCCTCAAACAGAACATAAAAACCTCAGCCGTGATATTATATTGTACACATAATAGATCGCAGTAGACGACACTATACTAAATGAATCTACGCAGTTCTGCAGCGGGCGGAATATACCAGAATAATATCGATCCAGTGCATTTACTAACACAGAATTCTGGCCGTAACAGTGTTACAGTGTTTTAATAAAGCAGAAATGGCAGAAATATATAAAATTGCAGAATTTATTCAGAATCAGAATATTATTTCGGTGTCCATGACATTGTCACTGGTGACATTGTCACTGTGAGGCAGTGTGAATATTTATATACTTAAATTTAACTGTATATTTATAACAGCTTCGATAGCCGTAGTGTTAAAGCGTTTGCGTGCAGATCCACTAGTGTAGACTCTCTGCGTGTTCGAGTCTCCAAAAATGCTAAAGATATATTATCTTGCTTTCGGCGACAGATGCTATTATAGTGGGGGCGCAAGCCCCATGAGATTTCATGTACCCTCTCCACGTCAAACAACGTGGTGGGTGCAGTTTTGCACTTACCCGGGGTTTGATTTTTTTTTTTTTTTTTACATGAAATCGCAATGCCTAGACAGCCGTCTGAATTCCTAATATTTCGTATCGCACATTAGGAATTCGCTGGGGGTGGTCAGATTTTATGAATTTGATGGGTATAATGCCCGTCAGTTTGCGAATTCTGTACAGATTTTATGAATTTGATGGGCAATATACCCAACAATATTGTGACTTTGGTCAGATTTTCTCATATATTTTATTTTTATTCAGAAATATTTACTTAGAAATATATTTTTATTTGAACAAATAATTTATAATATATAAAATAATGAATCACGAAAACGTTACATCAATTATTTCTGCTATTAAGAAATTACAAAACAGCGGCGTGAAAATATCTGACCAACTTGATCCTGAAAAAATCATGAGTAATTTTGAATCATTACAATTTCGGAGATCAGAAAATAGGTATACGCTGCCCGCCGATTATAGATTTATAAAGATAATTCAACAGGCAATGTTACGATCTCTCGCGGCAATCACTGATACGCAGGTGAAATTATTTGTGCCGTTATCACGGGCCGTCGAGCGGGTTTCGAATACGAAACGAAGCGACTCGTACACGCTTGTATAAAACAGCTGAAAGATATCATGGCAGTGACTGCGTCACCAGTGACTCCGTCACCGGAGTTGATAAACGAAGATGCTGAAGAATTACTGGCTAAAGATAAAGACGGTGACTTCGTCACTGAGTGTGACTGTAATGATTGTGTCACTAGTGACTGCGTCACCAATGACGAAGTCACCAGTGACAACGACGACGAAGCTAGAATACCTACTTGTAAAGTTGTCCCAGGTGATTTTAAACCGTAAAAAAAATAATTGTTGTATCATTGTTTAGTGGATCGGTACATATCAATAATATATTATATATGAAATGTACCGATCCACTAAAATTCATACAAACCTCAGATCAATGAAATAACCGTTGTATCACGGCCAATTGTCTCATGAAACAAAAAAAAATATTTTATCCTTGACGTTATCTTTATTTTTTTTTGCTTGGTGTTTTCTACGATGACGCTCACGAGCGTACATACAAGTTTACATTCAGCGACTCCGACCTAAGATCGAGCAAGTGGCCAGATTGGTCAGTAAATTTGAAATTTATCCGTGATAAGAGACGACTGTGACATTTCAGATAAACAACGTTGATTGGTTCTGAAACAATCAAATAACCTGTAGGGACTTGAGGTGTGAATGAATAGAGAATGTATCCTTGTTCCGCAATACCATTGCGGTGGTTGGATTTATCAGTGTGCACTTGATAACTGCCGCCGACGGCATCACATACTAGATTGACAGCGATCGATGATGTGATGTTGACGATGCTCGGGGCGACATGACGGCCGCCCCCGTACGGATCATTATCGTGTCGTAGAATACCTGCTGGTGGGGCTATCTTTTTCCACGATTCGAGGATTCTAGGAAAATAATTATCGATAACATCCGTGAGTCTCTTTTTTAATCTAGCTGAATCTAGGTTTGGTATTGTAAATGTTGAGATTTTTTCTTTGGCTGCTGCTTTATAATAATCAAGAAAAAATTTCATGATACGTGCTTGTGGATCTAATTTATCTCGAGTATTTTCGCGATGAAAGCTCGATTGATTATCGCCATGTCTGATCTGAGTTTATTCAGATGCCGTATTATTTCAATGATACTTTTTTTTGTGTCCTCGTCGTAGATTTGTGACAACGATAAAATAAATTTTGTAATTCGCCGATTTTAATATTATATTCAAATTCGATTAAATAAACCCATCCAATAATAGGGTTTTCATTGGGAACCATTAACGGTCCATCCTTATCGCGTAAAGCTTTTCCTGTTACTGGATCGTATAAAAAGTCGAATACAGGATGACGAATATCATAGCGAGGAAGCCATGTTCCATCGGTATCAGTATAATCTCTGTTATCTAGCCAATCAAGTCTAAAATTGACATTAGGAATTCGTTGATGTATACGTACGGTTTTTTTATATATATTTTTTTCCGTTGTAGTAAATTCTTCCAAGCGTGGTTCTGGCGGACCCTTATAAACCGGCACGACATCTGGCCATCCTAACACTGGCCTGATCGAAGACTGATATATATCCACAGCGTAATCCGGCGATGATATTTCAACGGCCGATGATAGTGTTGGCTCATGAACAGTAATAACAATCTTTGATTCTTTTCCTGTGATGGATTTAATTCTGCGCTGGAATTCTTCATTGATCTGTTCTATTTGATAACTGCCCGTGGGTATACTAACTACTTGCCAGTCTGGTGTTCCATCGGGTTTATTTTTATTTGCAAATACTAATGAATTATTCGGTTGTAGTCCACCGAATGATTTTGACCTAATATTGGGCCAACTATAATAAACCCGTAATTGCGCCAATGCTATCTCGGAAGCTGGTATTGCAGTTGGAAAATTAATACTGAATTCAGGATTAGTTGAACTCGCTGATATCATTGTGGTTCTTACCGGAGCAGTATTAGTGACGATCTGTTGTAATAATTCCTGAGATCGTTGATCCGGTGACGCAGTCACTGACGTTGACATTATTATACTATTATTGTTTTAAATCACCGACCACGACATCATTAACAACGCTATCGTTGACGACGACATCATTGAATACTTCATTGTATATCTTTATTGCGATACTGGATTCTTCATCGGTGATGATTCCGTCATTGAGTGACGAAGAAATCAACGATGATAATTTGGAATATGCAGTCGTTGCAGTATGTAGTTTCATCGTGTACTCGTTTAATTTTTCATTCGTGCACGTATTTATCTTTTTCGTGATTATATCAAATATTCCAGCGATCGACGTTGATGATGAAACAATGATTGTTACAACTATCGGCGCTGTCATCGTCATTGACGATGTCAATGATGCTAATACTACGCCGGTTCCAGCAACTAGCGTAGAAACCGAATAAACCATAATATCAACGACGGTTGCATGTCTACGATATTTCTTTATTTTTGCTGTATAATTATCGATGATGGTTTTTAATTTATTCTGCCATGTCGTTACTTGATCGTATCTGTATCACTGAACGTCTATCATTATACTTTAGTTGTTGTCTAAGACAGTGATAAATTCCAGACACCACCAGTAACGTCTCGGGGGTATTTCCGTTGATATCAAAGTAAATGTTTCTTTGGTGTCCTTGCTTAGTATCACCAGTAGAGGATTATGATATACATTAGGCGATGATGAAGTGGCCGCAGTAATTTCCAAACCATACATGGACAACCTGTATAACCCGGTTACTTCTGCGGTGTGTTCGAGAGTGTTATCACGCGGTGTCCACGTTGATACCTCAGATGCCACCGTGTACGTGATGTTGCTAATTTGTTTGTGTGGAATTTTAATCAGATCGGTTTTTCGAACGATACTAGGAATTCCACTGACAATATCATTGAGTTTTGTATTAATGTCGGTGAGATTTATGTCAACGGTTGGTGGACTTCCAAAGAATTCTTCAGCGGTTTTATTAAGTTTTTGAAAATTTCTACGAGTATTATTAAACGCACCTACATGAACGTCATACTCGACTCGAAGTGTATTTACTGTATCATTGATCGTGGTATCGCTATCATCCACATATTTCTTCGTTGCGGCATCTTCGTCGCCGTCTGGTGATCGTAGAGCAACAATTTTGTTTGAATTCATGTTAATTTCGCCGGTCATAATACCCCCGGTGGATTTTAAACAATCAGAAACACTTTTTCGAATTTCATCTCGAATTCCTGTAATAGACACAGATGACTCTCTGATAGTTCAGATGTTAGTAAACGTTGCAATGTTACCTTCGGTTGATCCAAGAACTCTACGAAGAATTTCAGTCCATTTGAGATTACTCGTTTTTAGAACTCCAAATTGGTCTTGAAATACAACGACTTCATTGGCGTCTACGGATGTTAAATTCGTCAATGATGCAAAGTCATCCTTGGTAACGTATTCTGATAAATCTATGTTGAGCTGTTTTTTTAATCAGGGGCCGCAGCAGATCTTCCGTAGATATCTACCATTATATGATTAGCGATTATTATACCAGATTGGAATATTTTGAAATCTGCCGACGTATTTTAAAAATTCTTTTGGTGGCGCCAACCCATACGAATCAAAATAAATAATTCCACGTGGATCAATGGCATATGCGACCTAATGAGTACATGGCCCCATTGATGAATCAAGATTGATAATACCTGTTTCTGACAGTGCCGGATTTTTCGGTAATTGATCACGCATAAAAACACCTCTAAAATTTTTTATATTTAACTGATTAGCGGCGTTGATAAGATCAAAATTCGATAGTGGAACTATCGTTGAGTCCCTGGAATTCTTAATCCATGACCAACGTGAGGTCGAGATCCTGGAAGTCTCAAACCGTGACCTTTTCGTTTCCTTTTTTTTAATCCAATATATCCACCTGTTGTTTTTTGGACAGCTTTTTTTCAGTGCCATTCCAGCTGCGCCACTAACAGCACCTAACGCAGCGGCTTTTGCAACAGCTGGAGCGGCTGCGGCTATCAACGCTGGAATAGCTGCGAGAAGTGGAAATATTCCTCCGGTTTTAATAGCATCCTTAATGGCGTTCACAGAAAGATTTAATCGTATTCCTTTATTGGCGTGTTTAGCTTCGTTGAATCTTTTAAATTGACGCTTGGTCAACGATAATTTATTTGCACCGGACATTTGATCGTGTTTTAATGTTACTTTTGTTCCACATCGTGAGGCCGACGACGATTGTAGTCGTTTAATCTGACCCGGGGTCAGACTAACACTAACATGATGATATGACATTTATGATATATATACTGATTTAAATCAGCGCTTGCATATTCTCTACGGGAGCATCAACGACTCTCATGCGACTACCAGCACCTTCAAGTAACATTGCTTTATCGGATAATATAACGGCGATTGCTCTGTAACTACCATGTTGAACTGGTGGACCAACTGCAACAACGGGCAATTCTGTTACACGAGCTCGAAAGTGAATATCAACGACAGGCTGTCTAAAACAAATCCAAATGTTCCAGTAAAAAGTAATAAATCGGATACAGCGTTGTAAAATCTAACTGTGATATTTGCAAACCAGTATCAACATTTTGATCACGTCCAATAAACGACATCAATCGATGATATGCAAGTGCTACATGATTTTGATTAAAATTTGACAAAATATCCTCGGATGGTTCTTGACGACCGTTTATTCGCAGCGACACTTCAGAAACACCGAGTTTGTCAAATATCATTAAACTACGCGTTTGATCATTTACTCGTCTAGTATCTTGAAGCCCAATGAATATATGTTGCGGTGCAAAGATACCTTGTTGTGATGCTATTTGCCACGTAAATAAACCATTAACGTTACTTTGAATAGCATCTGTGGTTGTTGTTAGACAAGACAACGTTGACTTGCCGCCGCTACTCATAAAAGCGAGTAACTGATCTTCGACGGTAATCGATGGAGTCATTACTGGCATCCACAATAAAAGTTTTGTTAGATTTACCTTACCAGCATCACCGGCTGGTCTCCATATTGCATCATCGTCGGTTGCTTTCCTGACAAGTACAACTGTATGTTTGGCTCCAAAAATTACCTTTCGTACGTGTCTGCAGAATCCAAAGATATGTGATAATGGAATTGCACAAGAAAATCTTCTATTTCCACCTTGCAACATTGCTCGACGTGATTTAAATCCGAAGTTGAAATCTGGATCGACATTGATAATCATACTTTGCACGTCCGCGTCGGCATTTCTAGCAAAGTTCCTTGGTCGTCCTATTTCATACTGATTATATTCGGGATCATTAGAAGTATCCTTGGAAAACATCATCGATGGACCAGCTGATCTTGAATAATCGTCGCTGTTTCGCGCAAGACCAAGTATTGTCGTAGCAACGTCGACATCTTTCTGAATGGATTCAATATTTCTTCCGTCGGTCATGTACGTGGCGCTGTCAAATAACGCCACGATACCGTTGTTGACAAAACCAACACTATCATTACCTCCGTATTCAGTATTATCTGTTTTTACGATTTCACCTTCAACCTCGATAAATGCCTCCGCGGGCAAGAAATATCTACTTGTATCTTGAACTTGTAATTGTATTCGTCCACGCTGATTTGGTATTCGAGCATCGTAAGAATAATATTGATAATCACGCACAGACTCATCCTTGAGAACTGGCGCATCCACGTCAAATGCGGGATTAGATACACGTTTGAACATGTTATGTTATTAGTCATCGTCTAATACGAAGACCACTGCCCGCCCTCAGACTTGCTGTTACATTTTTTTCTCCCTCTTCGGCCAATGACTCTGTCATCGCTGCTGGTTTTTGATTTGCGGCTTGATTTATTACTTTACTAACACTTGCAGGCATCACTTCAGTGCTGGGTAATTTTACTGGTGGCTGAGATTTTCGTCGTATTAATCGTGCTAGACTATCTTTGATGGCAGAAAATACTTTACCGGCGACTTAAGGAGCTTTTTCACGAATAACATCAGTAGCTTTCATGCCTAACTACTTTATAATCGGTATTGCTTTTGGGGCAATTCTCGAAAATAAACACTTAACAACATCACCGAATTCATCCCCGTAAAATGTCTCGTATACAGGTAATTGTCCATTTACCACCCTGACCATGATTGGTCTACGCTGATTAGCGTGTATGATCATCTATTATAATAATAATATCTAACTGTTTAATCGCTATAATAATCATCGGTAATTTCGTTAATGAGAGACCGATACACGTTAATATCCATAATGCCGCCGGTAAATAATCGTTGACAAATGGATGTGATTTCGTTAATAATTTCAGGAGAATTATTACCAGCTCGTTTTCTGCCAACAAGAATTTCTAATCTGTCTACGTCAGCTACGACTCTCTTGGGGCAAGTGATTCCACTGTGAGGCAGCCCGCTGCCCGTTTTCTTACCAAACGGTGAAAATAAGATGATACACTACCAAACAGACCTCTTTGAGGCTCACCGCGAGGCTGTTCTGGTTCGCTAGGTTGATCGCCTTGAGGTTGAGTTGGTTCACCGCGGGGTGGAGTTAATTTTTTAGATTTTTTTTCCTCTAAAAATTTTATTCGTTTCAACATTACATTTTCTCTAAACTCATCATAATCGCCAAAGTCATCTATTTTTTCAGTACCTCTAGAAACTAAATATATAGCCTTAATCCAAATATCAAGATCAAATTCTTCAACATACTCAGGGTTTAAATATTTATTTCGGGATTCATATTTTGCTGCAATAGTTTCTGTATATTTTGGATCTTGGATAGTTTCAACAGACTTGGGCTTAAAATAATCAAGTACTGGTTTTTCTGGTTCTTGTTGTTGTTGTTGTTGTTGTTGTTGTTGTTGCATTTTCTGAAAAGCCAACGTCATATTTTTTAATGCTGTAATGTAGGCAGAATATCTCTTATCGGTAGTTCGAGCTTGATCAACGTCGAAACGTAAACGAAAAATCCATTTGTTCCATTGCTCGTGTGAGATAGCATCATCGGCGTACTCGGGTTTCAGATATCTTCGCCAATTATCATAAGTTAAAAAAGCAGTTTCAGCTAATTTAGGTATATCATACTTTGCGATGCCGACAATGAAATCCTCATCGAAATTATCATGCAATTTAACCCTGACGCTGGCTTGTGCTTCTGGTTCTTGTTGAGCATCACCTTCTGCTTGATCTATCTCTAGTGACTCCGTCATCGTTGGCTGAGCCGCAGCTATTTCAGCGGGAAGTTCTCGTAGAATTTTCTTTGTTTTTTAAGTTCGCTCCGCTATCTTTTTAGTTTGTTTCGCTGTTTCTTTTAACACAGGAACGATGCCTTTAGAGGTTTCAGTGATAGGTTTAAATAATTGCTCTGCGGATTCTGTAAATTCTTCTTGTGTCTGTTGACGCAGCTGTAATTGTTGCCTGACAGAATCACGGACAGGTAGATATTTCTTAATTGCTTCTAGTCGCTCTCGAGCTAATCTTGCTGAGTGAGCTTCACCAATCATTATTATAATGCAATGGTTTAATTGCAGCAGCAGGGAGGGTGGGCTAACAAAAATTGCGCGCATGAGCACATAAACGATCACTCACAAAACTTTATAAACACGAATGTCAACGGCGAAGTAACAGCGCGAACTAACCCCGGTGATTTCATCACGGAAAGTTAGAGGCTTCAGTTTGACGTTATTGACCTTTTTTAAATTTTTTTTTCGTGTGAAATCTTTGTTTTAGATATGTTTGCTCAAATCCAATTTGTAGGGTTCACCCTCCCTGCTGCTCAGTGAACATCATCTTGTATGCAAAATTGACAATGCTCTGGAAATCAACAGTCTGAGACAAGTTATTCTAGACGATTAGAAGAAGCTATGGAATACCCACAGTCACTGGAGATGGGTAACGAGGAAGCAAAACAAGAAGTAAAAGGAAACTTACAGTAAAGAAATGCAAAGATGAAGATGTGGCCCAATGCAGAAAGATCGAGCTTTAGTCTCCTGTTCTGCTAACGAGCTGGCATAAAAAAATTAGATGGCTCATTCTTGACGACCATATTTATGTAGTGAATATTCGAAATTTAAGATGAAGAGTAAAGAAGAAAAATTGGAATAATATCTGAGTCTTGTTCAAGTGGTATCAAAAATTGTATGAAGATCCAAACACTCCACTAAGTTGCCTGGAGATCCAACGCATCGATGCTTTCTTGAGACACAGTAAGGAGACATAGCTCGGTAAATCAGCTTTCTTGACAGACATTTAAAAAAACTCAGACATTATTTGATAAATTTAAATTACCTTGTAGCTCCTATTATCCAAATAATAATTAGTACCCATGAACTAAATGGATAACAAAAAGGTAAGATTACAGGAACAGATTCTATGGTGTGGACAATATTGTGTATAATTTTGTTTCATCAACGTAGTCTTGGATATCCGTTAGAACATTTAGCGACTTGTTTTGATAGAGATTATTATTGAAAAAATGATACAGTAAAAAGATGATTTTGTGAATATTATAGTTATCTTTTGTCTTTAGCTTAATGTGCGTCAGTGGCAAAATTATCCATATCAGTGTTTGATTCGACAACGTTGTCAACCTTGTAAATATGTTCCTGTTTAAAATGGTTGAATGTTTGATTTGTATTTTTTATGTTGGAGAATGAACATGTTTTTCTTCTTAAAAATGGTGTATATTATTTTTTTAAACTAATTGACACTGTACATATGGTCTTTTACTTTTTATCACCCTTTAGGCATACTTAGAAGGATTTTAGTCGACTATATCTTCAAGCTCAGTCTTGTGATATTTTACCGAAAAAGTAGTGTTTCCCTACTGATACGATTTTCTAAGTGGAATGTGTTATTTAATGTGTACCATAAAAATGAAACTGATATTTTTATCGTAATGTCAATTCTCTGTTTCACAATTTTAAAAGTGGGAAATGTCAATTCTTTCTTTCACACACACACACACACACACACACACACACACACACACACACACATTTCTTATAAAATGATTTCGATTGAAGATAACTCTCCAAAAACGTGATCAATAGTCACTGTTACGTTTGTTTTAAATTTTTTTTAACCAATTGTAAATTTAGAAAAAGGCAGAATGATTTTTCTTCCATATTTAAATATAAATCTTGAATTGATTGGTCCATATCAGGTATCTTACTTTGACAATGCAATGGTGTCATGGAAAAAATCTAACGTTCGATCTATCGTTTCCAGGAGAAGAAAATAGCAGCACACAACAGGCCTCAGCTTGTAGTATAAGAATAACACACCCTATTCTGCACTCTCGTTGCCAAAACATGCATTTAGGTGAGAAAAATTTAATAATGTTTAACCTATTTTCTCCTTGAAGCTTTAAGGGTGCAATAGAAAATAATTTTGTTTTGGTGCTGTTTTCTTCCCGTCCTTGGTCTATGGAAACGTTACAACAGCAAAAACTCAAGGCGTGTGCTGTTAAATATATCTCTTAAGTTTTGGAATGGGTATTTTGCAAATGTTTCTGCAGTCAGTCGACAATAACTATAACACTAGCCTTTTATGAAATGTAAGTATGAAAACAATTACCAATGACTATTGCTTACCTAGAATGTATCGTTTTCTTCAGAAACTCAAGGTAAACTCATGCTAATATCTTATTGTCTTATAATACCTAAAAATAACAAAACCAAAACTTGTGCCTATGTTTCTGTCTTTTGGGATCTCTCTCTCTCTCTCTCTCTCTCTCTCTCTCTCGTCTCCGGACTATAGTACCGTCCCTTCTACCATCAGTCAATATTGTTTGTCCCCATGAACCTTTTTGCTGGATATGTGCTTTGGATGACATGGCTTTAATGTGATTATTTGACAATGCATTATATTGCACTGTTCTTAGTTGTGTATGTCACATGCCGGTTCAGCTCTGAGATTTATTGTCCAATACGAGCTTCCTTTGTAGGAATTAAAATGAAACTCCTCTAACTCCTGCTCAAATTATGGTTAAAACGTTCCGGTTTTATTGTATCCATACACTCTGTAGTACTTCCAAACTCCTGAATAACCTTTATAAAATAATTAGGGTATCGACATTTACAACATGCCATCATCAATCGGTTCGAATAATACTATTACTATATAGACAAAAAGAAACTAATCAATGAAGTATGGATCAATAAAAACCAAGCAATACCTTATGGACAAAATGATACCAACCAGACGAATTGAGTTGTCTTGCGCAATCTATGTTACACATTATGAATTGCAATAACCGAATTCAAGGCAGTGTTCTTTTTAACGGGAATACGGTATTATGAAAAAAAAATGCTATAGGATATGTTCAGTATTGATGCCCGAGAAGACTGTGGTTTAGAGTCAACCGACTCAGCTTCTCGTTTCTCTTATCATTAGAAACTGATTTCGAGTAAGATCAGACGTTTCTGACACAGTTCTAGGATCTTTAAAGATATAACCCCCTCGCCTCCCCCGAAACTTCCATAAAAATATTCTTTCCTTATTTGATATGCCTTTCATTATTGTTGTAAGATTAGTAATTGATGTTATTTACAAAGTTCTGAATATTATTGGGCTGTACAGTTAAGTTCTTCATTAGTGGACAGTACGTCCCCTCAGTGCCAATGCACATGTAACCACTTTCTCAGTCTGAATATTGAAATTATTAAATTGCATTTTGTATTTGCTTTTTGACATGTTGTTCATACACTGGAAAACTGCACTTCCAACGGCACAGCGGCTTTCTAATCGTCTGTCCCTCAGTGAATCTTTGAGCTATCATGGCTATATTGGAGTATGTCGCACTATTGGATGCTGTGCTCCTTCAATGAAGTCTGACAAGACGTGGGATTTATGCGCTGTCAATGAGCATTTGGATACCTTTGGTACCTAATGAATCTGTACTGTTCCACAACTTTTGGCAATAAAAGGTTATAACAAAATATTCAGAACTTTTCAAATTCTCCTCGTACAATCCGGCACAAGCATTTATTTTCAGAGCATTCCCCAACGATTCAGTTATCGTTCAAAGATATTCTATACTTTTCTAATTCTGTATCTTTTTCACATTTCACTCTTTTTTAATTCTCAGACGGTTCGTATTTAGCATGTCTACCCATCGCTAGCTTCAATAACTGCAATGATTACTGATCATTCGCTTACTTTTACGATCTGTAAATATTGTTGAAAGAATTTTCATCCATATTTCACAATATATTTAACTTTTCAATTACATACACACAAAATGTAGAGAAAGCTAACCTGATATGCGCACAAACCGACGCTGAACAGGGCCGGGGGCCGGGGACCGTTACAACCTGCCGCATATATATGTGACAATCTGTTAACATCGCTCACCATTCCATCGAGCGATGTTGACAGTCAGTAGAGATCACATCAGTCTGCTGATGAAGTCCTTAGCGTAAGGACGAAAGCTTCAGGTTAGCTTTCTCTATTTTTTGTGTATGTGGTTGAAAAGTTAAATATATTGTCAAATATGAATACTACTACACAGTTAAGCTTTCACCACATTTTCATCCACTTCTGTTTTTGTGCTTTTTCTAAACAACATCCATTTTGAGATGCCAACATTTGCAGCTAATGGCTCTTTAATAAAAGTAAATCCTATAGCACACATTATTTTATACAAAATATTGTATATATTGCACACATTATTTTATACAAAATATTGTATATATTGCACACATTATTTTATACAAAACATTGCATATATTGCACACATTATTTTATACGAAATATTGTATATCTAGATCAACACCTTTTTTCTAGCTAAAGTTTTCATTTTTAATCTAGTTTAATCTATTATACTCCTTTCCCTACACACGAAGAACAGTAGAATGGAAAGCAAAATGGAAATGAAAAAGAAATATAGGAAGAATATTACACAGAAGACGTCTACACACATACCTATTGAGTGACTCAAGGCTCTTGACTTTACATTTCAATCCATTACGACGGAAAATAAAAATTAAAATACATTTACCACTAAAAGAATAGTTTCTTCCGCCCTTTTCATTGGTAGATCAAGAAATACTCGAATCTCCTTGGTGTCCTCCCTCACATGTATTTCCTTCAAAATTGTGTGGCAGTCAAGCGGATCTGTTACCCTCTTAACGTCAATATCAAGTGCAAATTCTCGTTGGTTGAGGGCCTGGAATAGTTGCTGCAGGCGAATCAACCCTATGAAAATAGACAGTAATTTAATTTAACGAAACAGCTAATTCAATAATTTGTAATAGCACAGTCAATATCTAAACGGCTGTCTGGAATACTGCAACTGGAAGCAATCTACAGTGATATTAGTGTAGTGTGGCTCCCATTATATTGATTATTCGTGTTTGTTTGCCTTTTATCTATAACAGTCAACAATGGCATACCAAACAACTTTGCCTTACGAAAACAAAAATAATAATTAAATGTGATTTCTGTCAAATGTAATATTTCAATTATATTTCGTTGACAAATTCTTACCATATTTAGCATCACATCTTTATTTCGCAAGTTTAAATAACCATTAGCTACACTCACAACGTGTTGAATAGTTTTAGTCCCTTCCTACAGATGAACACAAATGTATTGAACACATGCACTGAAGATATTCGCAAAGGGTCCTGCTTATTACAGCTTGCTTGGTACGGCTTGAAACAATTGAACCTAGTGAATTTAAGCTATGAAACTCGGATTTTAGGGGGCATAACCCTTATAAAGACTTGGAATGCTGGAAACCTAAAGAAGAAACTTCTGGGTCTCACAAATATAATGGTTCTACTATGCGGTTAAGTCTGACTTGCTACTTTGAGCACGGAGAAGGGGGGGGGGGCGGGGAGGGGAGATTAAACAAAGCCATTGGCTCTTCATCTCTCATCATGTAAAGAGAGTTAACATTTACTTGTATATACTTAACATATATGGATTGACAGTTATTTTTTTTATTACTAAATCATGTGCTGTCTGAAGAACACAACTGATGAAAAGTACTGCTTATGCATGCTTAGGTATTTGAAATAGCCCAAAATGCATAATCTTTGGCTGTTCCGCAAATTATTATTTAGTGAAAATACACTTATGAATTTTAAAATATAATAAACATAGAAATATTTGTTCGTTATTACTTTTTTATATTTACTCTAGGGCTCAGAAAGTGAAAATAGTGATGTAGTAATCTCCTGAGATATGCATATCAGAAGTAAAGTCTGACTTGGTAATCTCAAACCCAAATCTTCCACCATGGTTCAGTTATAAACTAAGTAAAAACTGCAGGTTCTTTAATCCATCTCAATTATATGCATATTCCTTATTTGATAATAAAGATTATCACTTGGCAAAATGAGAAGAATACCCTTTTCTTTCGGTTTTAGACCATGTGCAAAAGTGCGAAACTCCGGAGCTGAACTAAGGGTGCATTCTAAATTTGGCTAAAATCCAACATTTAAGTAAAGCTATGCTGTGGAAACCAACGAAGGACTGACAATCAGGAACCATAACTCTTCTAAATAACACGTGCAACGCATTATTACAAATCTGTATGACCAATTTGATCGAAATCCAAAAACCTTGGTAAAGTTATGCTGCGGATAACAAAGTCATAAAGATATTCAATAATGGAGCGTAAATGACGTAGATAGATGAAAATCGTCTCATCAATATAGAGATCAATGCCAGCTTTGGCGAAGTCCATCAGTCTATGGTAAAGTTAAACTTAGTAAACGAAAAATAAGAAGAGATTAAATCAAGGTGTGCCATCCTGTAAATTATGCCAGAGAAAGCTAAAACTTTAGCTCTTTTATTTATCTAAGAATGCACATGTGGATAGATGAAGTGACCATCTATTTCTTATACGAAAGCTTACCTTCATCTGAGTCGTAAAGGTACAAGATGTTTGACCATTGATACTTGAGAATGATGTCAAGAAGACCGTTTATATATAGGGGTCTCATAAAGAGCTGGAATGGACCATTATTCGTCCCATTCTGGGGCATACTCAGTGCCAGAAACGGGACCCTAAATGTGTTGCTGTAGGACTGTATGGTAGACAAAGCAGAGGTGTTGGATACTCCGAGGATCCCGTACACTCCTTTCTGTAACAGTAAGCATACTGAAAAAAAAACAAAAGAACAAACCTGTGATATGTAAAATAAAGAGACTGTGCTTAAAGCATGTTACGATAACAAGCTAATGTAGAAATGTACAAGAATTTATTTGTCATGTATGTATGTATGTATGTATGTATGTATGTATGTATGTATCTATGTATCTATGTATGTATGTATGCATGTATGTATTTTTATTTAGTTTATATATGCATTTCTCAATTCACCTTTACAGTGTTCAATTATTCATCATCGATGAGAATCCATAAACAAACCATTAACATGATACCAAAATCTTATAAAAATGGTATTAACAGCTGCCGCGCTAGGAGCTCAGCATTGTGAGGTTAGTGCTAGGACTGGTCGGCCTGGTGTCAGGATAATGTGACTGGGTTGGACATCATGCTACATGTCTGCGGCATGATGCCCCAGTGCTAGACATCACTATAAACTGCCACGCTGCAGACATCGTAGCTATATGACTGAAAAATTGTTAAAGCTACATTAAAAATCAAAATCACACGCACGCACGCACGCACGCGCACATTAACATGAAGGCCGAGAAGAATACGCACACATGCACACACACATATATTCTGCACTACTCAGTCATTTGATTTCCCTGATTATAAAATATGTTATATTCTCTTATCTTAAATCTCTAAGTCTAAAGTTCTGGATACTTTAGTTGATTAATCTGTCTGGAGCTGTCAGAGTAACATTTAGAGAAATTGTTTTTTTTTTGTGTTTTATTTTATTTTGCTTTTCTTTTATTCATGATTTTCTTTTGGGGGTGGTTGCTTTTGTTGTTTTGGTGTTTAATTTTGTTTAATATGATCGTCTGATTGTCAGGTTTATTATTCCGTCATTCGATTTTTCTAACAAATTTTCGGTACGAGGTGGACGTTCAAATATTTTCTAAACTTACTTTGTTAGAAATTCAGGTTTCCAGTACAGTAAATTTTTAAGAACAGACCTCGCCAAACTGATGTGTCTTTGTTTAATCCGGTCATTACTTTTAACAGATACTGAAACATGAAATGATTGTATTAGGAGAATTACAGTTTTCAGATTATCTTTAGAAATTATTTGCAAAGATTATTATTGTACGTTATGGTCCTATTTTCAGTACAATTATTTCCAGCTATATGCTGGGCGTATTTGCTATAAAGTTAACCTTCCTTCGAAGGTCAACAAAACTGGCATCTTTATACCTCAAATAACCCTCTTTCAGACGATTACCGTACACAAAGGTTTTAATTCGACTGCTGGAATTCCAAGCCGAACATCAACTTCAGGATACATGCCATTACCATGGCAACAGAAACAGATGGAAATTATAAAATCAATATAATAACACGAGCGACAGTGATAGCGCAAATGGATTGAGTTTTGGGGGCGAGCTGAGATTGATATTCTCTATGATTTCGAAGAACTTATATCGGGCAACACTAAAGGCACCGTATTGACGACTACACCACACGGTCTGTAGCAGATAATACGAATTAATGCCATCAACTATAGAAGAGGACCAGATACGCGGTTTTTAAACGCCAAAATGTGCTATAAAGATAAATCTATTTATCTTCAAAATATGTTTCCCACAACAACTATTGTGTCGTAACTAGCGTTGTGAGAGTGAAGAAGGGACGAATGTACACTTTCTTTTTCCAAGGCACAAATGATTTATGTATTTCAAAGAAAATGTACATGTTTACCTCTGAAAGGTTTTTAACTGCATGTCAGCTTAATACTGTGTGTGTATGTATGTGTGTATATATATATAGATATAGGAAAAGAAACGTGTTTTAAATTTGGCATCAAAATGTCACACTGGATTGTAATATATATTTAAGATTTATATTGTGATATATAACCAAAACGTTAAAGTTTGCATGTAACAAGAGTGATATTGATAGGCACAATGACGCTTTTACTGTTATTTACACTACCAACAAAATTGTGTTTTATCCTCTTGATGTAACTAGCTTGAAATATCAAATTATTATGCGATTTGATGTAAACATGTTTCAGTACATGCATGGTAATATGTATAATATGCTATCATTTAAATAGTTAGGACTTATTGTTCATAGATCGAAAATATAATATCAAAATCTGATTAAAAATCAATGTTAGATCCATGCTGGACCAATAGATAATTAAAATTTTACTCTTTTTTTAAAACAAAAATTTATTCAAAGCTCACAAGGAAATTACAAATTAAGTTCATTCCTAAAAGGATGCACGCCGTAAAAAAATGGCCTTGAAAATAAGACTGCTTTGTCTCTAAAAAGCAAAAGGTTACTCATCTCTTCGAGAAACTTCAGCTACAGGACGATACGAGTCTCTTTTAGATGTCTTTGTTTGAGGGGTAAAAGATGTTGTTTTAACCAAATGGTGTTGACTCATTAAACTATCCAAAGGCCAATCTGAGGCTTCTGTGTGTGTGTGTGTGTGTGTGTGTGTGTGTGTGTGTGTGTGGAAACCAACAGACAAATTTATCTGACCAAAAAACAATAGCAAAAGGAAGTCCTCCAGACCAGGCGAATGACGTTGGATATCTCTTAAATCTTGGATAATTGTTGTATTTTTTTCCCATTGCAATTGTTGGATCGCTGATTGCGAATTTTTAGAGATTGAGAGAAGTTTTCTTTTTCCATTTTTTCGTTTTTCATTGTACGTGAACACATCCCCTGGTGAACCGCTAAGTGCGAAACGAAATTTTAGAGATTCAGAGGGCTGTCCAGGCTGAATTTAAGTTTATTAATTTTTAATCAAGCACGCCCCCCCCCCACAAGTGAACCCCGACGCTTTAAAATAAACACCCTTTTGGGGCGGGGGGGGGGCAGGCAAGTTGAACCTGGGTTAGTTATTTTACAAGTTTACAATTACCCATTTAAGTATAACTCGTCTTTTTTCGATGCGTCTCGGGTTCCCCCCACTATAATAGCATCTGTCGCAAACGCAAACAGGTACACATTTCTCTAAGGATTGTATAAGAATTTTTTTACCTGTCAATTACAGCGAGTTAGCGTATTGAATCACGTGACCTCAATTGTTAATCCCTGAGTGTTGTTAATAGCACACTTACGTGACCAGGCTAATTTCCAAACTGTGAGTATGATTGAAATCAGGTAATTTAATATATTTGGAGAAAAAAAAATACATCTAACCGTTGAAATGACCAACGAACAGTAACATAAACTATACGTGACACATCATGATGTTGTTTATGTGCCATAAAATGTGAATATCTTTGTTGATGAAACATCAATATGAGTGACAAACAATTTTGTATTATCAGCTCAGCTAGCATTGTTATGTGGTCACTAAATAATAAACAATATTTTTAGTTTTTGATTAAGTCGTTTTGATGTAGCTGAGTTATGTTTACCGTCTGCAACATTTTGAATTGATCTCGAATTAATATCGAAATATTTTCCTGCTCAGTACATCGAATTAAATTCGATTATTTCACCTGTATCTAGATTAATTGATTTAACTTGTCGTGGTACTTTTTTTCTTTCAAGTTTTTCCACGTTTATAATTTTCACTTTACATGACAGCTTCTAGATTTTCAATACGATTGTCTGTTCTGATAGAATTGATATGATCAATCACTAAACCGTCCTTGATTACATCATTGAAACCCTCATATATGAACCTATGTGCAAAATAGTTTTTTTTATTTTTTTATTTGAAATTCTGACATCAGTTATTAGTTGATCTTGCCGAGTGTTTTTTTTTGTTTTTTTGTTTATACAATTTCGTATTATCAATCACACCGCCTACCCCCAAGTGAACCTCATGCACTTTCAAATGAACGCCCTTTTGGGGCTCTGGAGGGCCAGGCGAGTTGCACCTGCGTTAGTTTCTTTTTACAAGTTTACAATTACCCAATTAAGTATATCTCGTCTTTTTTCGATGCGTCTCGGCCCCCCCCCCACTATAATAGGATCTGTCGCAAACGCCGACAATATGTCAATCACGTTTTTTTTGGAGTCGAACCCACGAAGTCGTTTTCATTTCTCGATCGAAAGTTTGTCTGAACGCTGTTATCAATTTGGCTTCTGTCTTAGTTAAGAATATACTATGAAATAATTTAAATGAACATTCATTTACTGAACAGACAGACAGATATTAAACATACACACGTATTTAAATCGTATAATTTATTTCTCAAGTATTTTTATTTAATGTAACAGGTACAGATTTCTCCACGGATTGCACAAGATGTCTAAACTGTGAGTATGGTTGAGATCAGGTAATTTATTGAATTTGGCGAAAAAAATAACGTTTTGTTACTGTAATACAGTGAAACCCCGTATATCTGCTGACTTAGTGATCTGTAATTAAATCTTCGTAGTAAGAATAATGACTGATTCTACGCTTACTATGGAATCTTATACGGGAAAATTAGCTCGACAACGACTCGATGCAATTAAGAAGATCTTCCAGCCCGTGATTCTGTCAAGCAACAGTTACAACAACGCCAGGAAGCTGATGTGGAATTTACAGAGGGTACAGAATAGTTATTTAAACCAATTGTAGAACCAACCAAAAAATGTTTACAGCAACTGAGGCAACACAAGAAACTCTTGAGAAATTACCAGCTAATATTGCTGGCAGTCTTCAACCACCTCCACTACCAGTTCAGCCACCACCCGAAGTTCAACCACCACCACCATAAGCTAACACCAAGATAATTATATATAATTATTTACTGGGGAAGGTATTGGAGCAATCAGGGACCCAGACCAAGTATTTGAAATTGCTGTATTTGGATACGGTCGTAGAGAACAATTCGTAAAACCTGAACATATTTACACTTTAAGATCCTCTGATTGGGTCAAAGATATATATCGCGTTTGTGCTAATATTCAGAAAGTTAAAACTGGCGACAGAGATTTTGAAGTCTTTGAAAAAGCAGTAGATAATTATGCTGCGAGAACAGAATTGGAAAAAGAAACAAACAAAAAGAATTGATGCGTCGATTTTAAAAAGTAGAAGAAGAAAGAACAAAATTTAGGCCTAAAACAACGAAGAAAGAAAAAGCTGCATCAGAGGCACTCCAGCAGGACCAGACCCAGAACCAGAACAACCTGAAAGATCAACAGGAAGTGGACTTGCCACTTGCGATCGACGTCGTAGGAAACAAAATGGTAAGATGATCTATGAATCGCCCGTGATCAGGATAAACTTTGTCTCAATAACAAAGTCGAACTAACGACACAGCTGGAGCAGATCATCGCAAACACAACGCCGCCGACTACCACGATGATATCAACAATATCAACACAGCCGGAATTCGATATTGATTTTCCAGCTCCGATAAAATCCCCTAATGGTTGGATGCTTGAGGTCGCTCTGGCACAATTATGAGTTTATTATAGTTGGCCAAATATCAGAGAAAAATCATTTGGTGGATTAGACGCTAATAATTCGCTGATATTCTCACAAAACCACTGCGCTGCAACGTCCCCAGTCTGGGAAGTTGTTACCATCCCAACAGGATCTTATCAAATCGAACAAATCAGTGACGACTTCAACGTAGAATTAAATCTATAACATGAAAAGAATCAAAGATCACGATCAAGGTGCACGAGTTAACATTGAGCGCAGACATTGAAATATCAACGCCTAATTATGACATATATGAGTCGTCGATCAGAGCCGTGCTGGGATGGCCGCTGAAAGCGCCAATCTATGTTGGACCACCACCAGCACAACGATCTGATTTATTTATCAGACAAACAAGTATTCATGAAAAGTCAAAATTTTGGTCATTATAGAACAAATTTGCAGGGGTATGTTAAGGTAGACCCTCCCTACCGGAAAATAGAGAAAAAGCCAGATGGTAAAGAAAACGTGGTATGGTTCTATGATGATGTATTTGAGGGGGGTTTAATACTTCCTGGAGTGATTGTTGCGGGTGATGGTGGTGGTAGGTTGATTGACGGATTGTACCTTCTTACATGTCCGCTTTATTGGGTTATTGTTATCTAGAGGGTGATCGCCTTCGGTGTTATTGCCCGGATCGAATAAATATCAATATAAAGTGTGAAACTTAGAGGTGGAATATATAGAGATCTGAGCAGAGAGCCTCCGCACATGAAAAATAACAATTTAATCAATTACATAAACAACCGTGACAATGCATTTCATTAGGAAGATACACTTCTTATTGAAATAAATAATAACCGACCAAGACTGTAATTTATTGGACACACGTGGTGAAGAATTGCTTATTAGTTTGTATGTGCGTGACAGACCCTGAGGCCTCTCTCGGCCAATGAAAAAATTTACATTCTTTTGCCGTATATATTTTTTTTGTCGTTATTTTTTGTTGTTGTTTGGGCTGTTTTTCTCATCCTGCGGGAATCTTAATAGATTCCAATGCAAGTTGTTTTTTTAGCTGTCTCGCACGTGAACTTACGGCCGCTCGAGGTTCATATTGTCGATACAAATCTGATAATATTTTTTCGACGGCGCTTGCCAATGGAACAAATTTAGCTACATCATGTTGGTCGTGTAAATCCGCCATTGACAATTCCATTTTACCTTGGATTAATTTTATAAATCTGTACTCTGCCGCTAGTGTGCGTCTGACCTGTTTATGTCGCTGCTATATCATCTCAAAATCACTGTTAATTTTTTCAACATCTGGTTGAATCGCGAGACCATCTTGCTTCAATTGTTTGACCGTAGAGATAATCTCGTTAATGTTTTCCTGGTTCATTACACAACAAATGTATTCTTAGATAATTTTTTTTATCTAGACCAATTCGATAACATGTTGCTGGATCGTGTAACCGTATCGTGATGAATCGATGTGGAGTTTTCTGAGCATGTGCGTAGAAATCTTTAAACTCACCTGTATCCACGTCGCCGGGACACCATGTCTGATGAATATTTCGAAGCGTATGTGTGTTAATCCCGTTAAAAATAACCAAAACAATTACAGTTATTTCTGATCACTTTGGGAATCTGAGTATACTGCTGAAAAACATAAATGACATCTATGTTTTTATTTCTGCCCCGTGAAAATACTCTGGCTGGATGTGCTTGTTTGTCAAGCATGACATCATAAACCACTAGATAGGTGATATTCCCGTTAAGATCATCGACGGACGGAGCTTCATCGATGCCTGTGATAAATTCAATAACATCGTCTTCAGCCGCAGCAGATTCATTAAATTCCTTAAGAACATTCTAGCATCGTATGGTCATCCACGGATAGCGCTGCTAAATAAAGTTTGTCCCATTTGAGCCACCTCACTATCAGGTTGAGCAACAACTGGGTTTTACCAGACCCATATGGACCAACTATAATAACTCGAATGGAATTTGATGACAATGGATGATGCTTGACCGGTGCTTGCTCACGTGCTGCTGAAAAGTCAATCACGTTCATATTGTACAGATATAATATTATTTGTAATCATGAGTTTATATTGTATTAGATGCAAAACAATCACTGGTACACAATTTCTGAGAGCAACCACGTTGAAAAAAAAAACACGCCGGCACTTACAGATAAATGTCTAAAATGTGGCACAGAAAAATATAAGTTTGTGAGTATTCTTGTTGCAAAAAAGGTGGCGATATTGCTAAGGCATTCGGGAAAATACCTGGAACGCCATGGGCTAGGTATCCTGGGGAAAACATCTTCCAGGATATAATTACTGTGGTCCTGGAACTCGCCTTAATATTAGACTGGATGAAAAAAATCAACCAAAACCAGCCGAATTTCCGGTAAATGCGATTGATCAAGCGTACCATGTTCATGGTGTCGCCTATAAAAATCCAGATCTACAACAACCACATATCGAGGATATCAAACTGATTCACACGCTGAATTCGATAAAGAATAAAAACATGCGTGAATCACTCGCGAATTGGTTGACAAGATCGGTGATTAAAAAGTAAAATAGTGTTGGGAGCTGGCAATTAAACGCAAACAATTACATAATGGAGTAGATTTATTATAGTCCAAGAGGATACTGGAGAGGTACAGCAGCAATTTAAAAAACTAGCCAATGCAGCAGGTATTAAACGACACGAGAGTTCATATGGCAGATTTATCTTCCACGTCCCAGAACAATTCAGCATGGACAGTTTGATGTCAGCACACCGAACGAAGTTCATAAGGCAGATAACGTTTTTGCCACATGACGTACATAAACGGTGCACATACAAATACGCGTTGACTGTCGTAGATGTTCCAAGTAGATACAAAGAGGCTGAACCGTTATCTTGTAAAACAGCAACTGAAGTCACAGCAGCGTTGAACCAATTTATTCGCGAGGACCTCTGCATTGGCCGCGGTTGCTACAGGTTGATCCTAGCAAAGAATTTCTCGGTGCAGTCACGACGCTGATGCAGCAACAACACGTTAAGATCAGACGTGGACACACCGCGATACATAGCGATCAGGAAATCATTGAACGATTTAATCAAACACTTGCACAGCGCCTCCTCGGACATCAATATAGCCAAAAATTACTGCATGTTCAGAATAGATCTCGTGAATGGGTTGCGAGACTATCTCATGTGGTGACCGCGTTAAACAACGAGGTCACGAGTGGAATTAACATGAAACCCGTCAATGCAATGGCGAAAAAACACATATCACGACGAAATTCACCAGATCAGCTGCAACAACCAATGTTGTAAAGTAACAGTGATGGATTTATATGAAACTGGAGAACTTGAGGGTGGTGCAACAAAAGCAACTGATCCCGTGTGGAGTGTAACAACACATAATATTTCCAGCGTGGTAAGATCTACTACGCAGCCACCAATCTACAGACTAGATTCAACAGCTACTGGACGTGGAATTTGTGCGTGAACAATTACAGGTAATTCCTGAAAACACCCATTCACCACCAGACTGGATACGGCTTCGCAGACGCTAGCGGGGGACTCACCACACGCGCCAACAAAAAACGCTAACAAGAATCACACGCGATGAGGATCGAAGCTCCTGTACGTCTGCTCCATTGAATGTGACATTTTCGCGTGTGTGGCCGAGATTACTATCGAGCCTGTCCACGGTAAATTGTCGTACGTCATTAGGAAAATATTGCCACAACAGTATTGTGTTACAGTTAATGATGTGAGAATCTTAGCATCGAGCATGTATCGTAACAACACTATTGGAGCCCAGCCAACACTGATTGTTTGCTCAAGAGTCGTTGAGATTTACACTAGTATCCGGTTTATTAAAGAGTCTACCAAACCAGATTGGTATAACCGGATGAATACTCTCCGAAAATGATTTCAATATCGGCAAATCCAGTAAGACCGATATTTGGTAGTGGCCTATTTATTAAAACTCTAGTGAGTTCGTCTGTTGGGTGCCCGAATCGTTCAAAATAACGATGACACTCGCAAGTCCAAGAAAAGCCACCGGAAAAGCAGCGACATTGTCAACAGAAATCATGTTGAATGTTTGATATTTTGTGTTCCAAAAACCACTATGACCAAATTTGACACAAGATTGTGATACATCATCGAGAAATTCTTTTGAAGTTGGTCGCCATGAATTTTTTGTTGGGTTATATACACAACAACAGAAGACACCGTAAAACAGTTTTTGAGTAATTCATCGTTGTCTATGTTATATTTTACTAAAATATGTTTCGTATTTTGTTGGAGTGATTCATTCCGATAAATGACTCCAGATGGTAACATAAACTGATCAAATGTGATTCATTCGACTCAGAGTTATCTCCGTGAAATAACCAGACTGATACAGGGTCAAACTTACTTATGTTGTAGATCGTATTATTCTCTTCCTTGGAAATTTTGTCACCGAGTCGGGTCAAGCATGCGAATTATGATCATATAAAATTATTGGAGCACCATTATAGCAACACAATTCAGCGAGCCTGTTTTTATCGGAGTAAGAGCAGCTATGTCTGGCTCATTCATTTGATAGATTTCGTAAACAACAGCTTTGACAGGATAAGCGTTCTTATAGTAAGTGTTGTCTATCCCGATAAATGTTCCTGGTTTGGTATTTTTGTCCAGGATGACTACTGATACTGATCTTGATTGTTTCACCAGATCCAGTTTATCACATTTGATCCACTGTGATCCATCTGGTCTTTGCCGCTCAGCTATAACTTTTATCCTGAAAAAATAATTCTTCTTGACCTGCAGATTCTGTATTATTTTATGAGCAATATTTTGATTCATTGTTGAATCTATAAATATTCGATTGCCATCTATTTTAAACGTCGACCAAACATGAACAGCACCATCATTGTAAAACTCATTCTTTGCTTGTTTGATAAAATCATGCAACTGTAACTCAAATGGAATTTGTTCTTATCTTTGGTTTATCTGTCAAAATCAAATCGGCTCAATCACAGACAACCATACAAACTCTTTTTGTGTTGCAGCTAGTAATCTTATGTATTTTTTGATGAGATTTAAATATCTTTTTGATTTTGGTAATATGATTTTGTTTCCGGTGAGATCCTGATATTGTTGCTATAGTAAATCTAGCTTCGTCCTATCGACCCAAGCTATACAATTACAATTCCTTTAAATGAACGTTTTTTTTTTAAAAACTTAAACTATACTTGATGTTATATAAATGTCTCGAACAAAAAATACTTGTAAATGGTTGATGATTAGATCAGCAGCATCATGTCAAAAGTCCTGCCGTGATGAATATTATGGAATTCCTGCATATAGTATTCGACGAGGAAACACTGCCCCGGACCCTGCTTGGTTTGTGGAATCATAGTAAAGGGGGAAAACTCAAATATGTGTAGCGTGTGGATGAAAAAATATAGATCACTCAAGCGAAATATTGAGATAACAGATGCTTCCGATGATGTGCAAATAAAAAATGAGCATGACCATATTGACCGTTATGTAACAAAAAAATAATCAAGTTAGTGAAAAATCTGTTGAACAAGTTAGTGATTCGGTTAACCAAGACATTGATTCAGCTGACCAAGACAGTGACGAGTTTGGGAAACATCCAGTGTTCACCAAATACGTATCCAATCGAGTTGGAGTTATACAAAATTGTATAAAAAAAACACTCGGACAGATCAACAAATATAGATAACTTACTATTGGTGTTAGAATTTCAAATAAAAAAAATAAAAAACTATTTAGCACATAGGTTCATATATGAGGGTTTCAATGATGTAATCAAGGACGGTTTAGTGATTGATCATATCAATTCTATCAGAACAGACAATCGTATTGAAAATCTAGAAGCTGTCATGTAAAATGAAAATAATAAACGTGGAAAAACTAGAAAACATAAAAAAGGACTACGACAAGTTAAATCAATTAATCTAGATACAGGTGAAATAATCGAATTTAATTCGATGTACTCAGCAGGAAATTATTTCGAGATCAATTCAAAATGTTGCAGACATAACTCAGCTACATCTCAAAAACTAAAAATATTGTTTATCATTTAGTGACCACATAACAATGCTAGCTGAGCTGATAATACAAAAAATTGTTTGTCGCTCATTCATGTTTTATTAACAAAGATATTCAAATTTTATGGCACATAAAAACATCATGATGTGTCACATATAGTTTATGTTACTGTTCGTTGGTCAATCCAACGGTTACATGTATTTTTCTCCAAATACAATAAATTACATATCTCAATCATGCTCACAGTTAAGACATTAGCCTGGGCACGTAACTGCGCTATTAATAACACTCAGGGATTAACAATCGAGGTCACGTGATTCAATACGCTAACTTGCTGGAATTTACAGGTAAAATTGATTTCCTCAGAGAAATGTGTACCTGTTACATTAAATAAAAATACTTGAGAAATAAATTATACGATTTAAATACGTGTGTATGTTTAATATCTGTCTGTCTGTTCAGTAAATGAATGTTCATTTAAATTATTTCATAGTATATTCTTAACTAAGACAGAAGCCGAAATGGTAACAGCGTTCAGACAAACTTTCGATCGACAGGTGAAAACGACTTCATGGTTTCGATTCCGAAAAAACGCGATTGACATATTATCGACTTTTGCGACAGATGCTATTATTGGAGGGGGGGGGGGGGGAACCGAGACACATGGAAAAAAGACGGGATATACTTAATTGGGTATTGTAAACTTGTAAAAATCTAACCCAGGAGCAACTCGCCTGGCCCTCCCGAGCCCCAAAAGGGTGTTCATTTTAAAGTGCACGCGGTTCACGGGTGTGTGTATGTGTGTGCTTGATTATAAATTAACAAACTAAAATTCAGCGAAGACAGCCCTCTGAATCTCTAAAATTTCGTTTCGCACTTAGCGATTCACCGGGGAGAATTAAGTTTAAATTGGTTCACGCACAATGGAAAAAGAAAAATGGAAACAGAAAAATTCTCTGAATCTCTAAAAATTCGCACTCAGCGATCCAACAATTGCAATTGAAAAAGAAAAATATAACAATTACCCAATATTTAAGAGATATCTAACTTTATTCAGCCTGGTCGCGTGAACTTTTTTATTTTTAGGTCAGATAAATTTGTCTGTTGGTCCCCCACCCCACTCTCATACAAGCCTCGGATAGTTTATTGAGTCAACACCACTTGGCTAAAACAACATTCTTTTAGGCCCCCATTTTGCAAAAAGGGCATTGATGGGGGGTTCCCCCAAAATTTCGGCCCGTCATGTTTTTCCCCACCAACCCTCTTGCTGCTTTAGTAGAAATCTAAATTAAATCCAATGTTGAAAGTGTTGATGTGCCTTTCATAACCTGTATAATGCTGATGTGCCAACAGTCTTTTGTTGGATCACAATAATACAATCCGAGAATATATCCTTTTGTTTGTATTTCATTATAAATACAAGTCTCTGTTTCCAAGAATGTTATCAGAGCACGTTTGCATTTCCAGAGAAAAATCACTTGAATTGAAGAATTTAATTCCGGCCCAAATAAACTTCTGGTCACAATTGATTCTCCTACATCTTAAACACGAGTGAATAATCTTTCCAGTGACAAGATTATACAGTCCTCTACTCAAGTCACAATTAACATTTTCTAAAAAATACAGAAAGAAAAAAACAAAAACAAAGGCAAAAGCATTAGCTAATGGAAAGTAACATTCTAGAAAGTTCTTAATCTTTACAAAATAAAATATTAGTTATTATTAGAAAGTGTGTTGCTAAACTTGTGATATATAACCTGGACAATGTCAGGTACACTAGGTAAATTGTAGGAGAATTCCAATAACGTGGACCCAGACCCAGATATACATACTTCTATTAATAATGTTCCTGATATTAAACCTATACACATTGAAAATATTTTATCTATGTATTAGTTGTTTACAGAATAAAATACAAAATCAATAATTCAGGTCAAGTAGAAAATAAACTTGATTTTGGACAAGGTTAAGTTCAACATATAATGGTACGTTACAATATTATATAAATTGTGCTTTTTTTTTATAAAAGAACCTAAAATAACAAAAACTGCAAATTAAATATATAATGTAATCAATAACAATACACTACCACAACCGAACCATCCTCGGGCTTTTTCTCCAATGAGCGGACAAAAAATCAGTATCTGCTATTGCGTAGCCATATAACTTTTTAAACAAATAACGTCCTCAAAATCACACACCACCACAAGGTTCATAACGGGCGACTCGACTGAAAGGACTTCGAATATTTCTTCTTTCATGCATGAACTCACTAAAGAACTGTCTTTTACTTAACATTTTAAAATAAACAAAAGCCTGAACATTTCTTCCTTCGTCTGAAACTATCAATCAAGTTTGGTACTTTGAGACTCCATTGTAACTTATAAGACTAATTTTGCATGAAAGCGTTTTGTTACTGTCAGGCTTTGAAAACGAAACAACACAAAAATTAAGTAAGTTTTGTAACATTGTTCCTCATTATGACCTACATCAATTGCTTTCTCAAAACACAAAAACACAGAATATTGCTTATATTAAAATACTTAATTATCCAAGTTTTTAGAAACTTTGTGTGAATTTAATTATCAGAATAAAAACGAAAATTAGAAAAATAACAAAATGGATGAAACAGCAACATCAGGGGTTAAAGCAACAACTGTGATGATATATGTAATCTACAACGACGTCTTGGATAATAAAATAGAAACGATGATGACCAATAAATATTGCTTTGAAATTATGGTTTAAAAATTACATACAAGGAAATGTTACTTACTTTCATTGCTGACCGCAAAACTATCAGTGGCGTCTAGGTCATATTTAGCGAACACCTCGAAATCCAATGCGTCCTTCTGCTCCTTAAGGTACTTGGATTCAAATTTAAAGGCAGTAATGATATCCTGGGCATTCCTATCAAAGATTGCACCTGAGGAAAACAATTTGTAACATCTTCCTTTAAAGTATTTATTGGACAATATGCAAATTTTATATTTCATCAACATGCAATTGTTCCGAGTGAAATGGATTGCATAAACAAATCAAATAGTTGAGCATAAATTTTACAGTTAACATGTAGAAACATCAAAACATAGTGTTGCTCGAGTTTAAGAAGTTGAATGGTAATTGCATACACATACTCCAGATCAGTGCAAAAAAATTGTTTCATGTTAACTTCTGATTTAAGATTTATAATGAACACTGACTTTACTTTCTGAACAGTTCCCGCATATAATTAAATATTTGCGCTTATATCAGTGTTATTTAATTAAACCTGAATTTCGCTTTTATGAATACGTATTTAATTAATTATCTGACTCAACGATTGTCATTTTTGCACACATATTTGTTGAATAAATAACTGATGATTAGATGGATAAGTAGGCTCTTTAACACATTTGTATAAATTTAGGTAAACATGCTTCTAGATGTATTTTGGAATTTTTGTAATTACATTATACACACATTCACACATATAAAAGAACAATCGAGTAAAAATTTATTTGTTTGATTAGAAAAGTAAATACGTTCCTTGCAAACATCATTCAAGTAGTTTTAGATTTAGTTTTCAAATGCGTCTTGAAACATAACAACTTTGGAACAAGTTAGATTTCATTCCCATTCGAACTGCAGTTCGATAACATAGTTCTAGGGTTTAACTGGTTGTTTAGCGCTAGAAGTTTACGTTTGCATTAAGAATATTGAACTTACGTGATAACAGTCTTGTATTTGTTTGCTTTTACCAACAAAACTGAGTTTTATCGGTGACGTGACTAGTATCCCAATCCTCAAAGAGAAGACACGTATCCTCGTCCTTACATATTTTGGATTAGTTTTTATTTTGTTTTACGAATAATAGCTGAACATGTAATCATATATGACACTATATAACAATACCACCCATGATGTCACAATGACGTCAAAGATTTTGACAGTATAACAAGCTTTTCATCACAAGACAATGAAGATCAGTAAGGTACTTTTTTATTTACTCATTGTTTCCCTGTTAATTTTACCTTGTCAAAATCGTTCAGTATTTTGCGATATTAAACACATTAATACTGCACGACACGTGTGCCTAAAATAGTCTAGCGTATTAGGAACTACTTTGTAAACGTAACATGTACAACCATGTTGTAGACATTTTAGGTTTGAGTTTATTAGATTTGTTTGTGGATGAACGAAAGAAGCTGTTTCGTCTATTTGAAAGCAAAGATGATAAAGTGAACAATGTCGACGAGTTTACCGAGTCACAAATAAAACTTTTAAAGAAGCAAACGAATGAACATGATATTCGCAATGTCAACAACAAACGCAGCATTGAAAATACCATTCTGATAATTTGAACAGTCTTTTGGGAGAAATGTTCGTAACTTTTCGTGAATGGAATGGTTCAGACAATGACTAATGCTTTCAGGGGTATATAAAATAGCATAGAAAAGCAAATTGAGGCCAAGGGATATCGCATATCTATCAGTGTTGTAGAAACACATTTCAAAGGATAACATTAAAAATTTCAATTGGAGAGTTGACAGTTGTGTTGTTTTGTTATCAAAGGCGTCATGCATATACACAAACGCATGTGAACATGAAAACAAACATTTGTCAAATCAACACGGCCTACGTGCATGCATACACATACATACATACATACATACATACATACATACATACATACAAACATACATACATAGTGAAGGGAGAGATATTATTCATGGTGCATTGGTTATCGTTATATAGAAGGCAACTGACCACAGTGTTATTGCCAATCATTCTTTCTCAGAGACCGAATAACTGCGTTCTGCAGTCCACAATTTTTCTACTACCATATGCAAACGGAAATAAGTTTCCCTCAGACTCTTGCAATAGTACTGCCCCTAATCCTCTGCCAGAAGCGTCAGTACCTAAGACAAAGTAATTTTACTACTGCGTTTGACGTTAGCTTATCCTCTAACGTATGAAATGCGCGTTCACAAGCATCTGTCCAAATAACTTTATTCGGAGCCTTCTTCCTAGTCAGGTCGGTCAATGGGCTAGCAAAAGCACTGAAGTTAGCAACATAGCTGCCAGTACCAAGAAACACTGCACTTCAGTCTTAATTTTTGACGTCCCCTAAGTTGGTTAACTTCAGAGCTATCTGGAGTTAATGTGTCTTCGTTGAGGGTGTGACCTAGGTAGGTTAGTTTCCTAAAACCGTCCCTTTTCTGCACCAAAATAACAGGAGAGCTATACGCTGATTCAGCTGGCTGTATGACCATATTTCGCCCATATTTCATTTAGGACAGTTTCTAATTTCGCTTAAGGTAGTGGATATGGTTTCAATTTCAGGGGCTTTTCGGCCAGTAGCTTCAAACTGAACTCCTCCAAATTCGTCTTGCAGGTCGTTCTGTCAAGACGCTTGAGTAATCTTTGAGTATCGACTCCACTTCCTTACGTTGCTCTGATGTTAACGTCTCGTCAAGGACAACGTCGACGTAGGTTTCTTCAGTCGTCAAAGGACAACTAAGAAGTACTTCAGCACTTTTGTTATCGTCGGGTTCTTCAGTCACAACTGTAAAATTAACGCTTATTTGAGTAGTCGTGGTACAGTTTCTCTTTGTCTCCTACCCGGATACGGTAGTTCTGTCACAATTCTCCGTTACAAAGAAAGGTCCCTTCCAAGGGACTTGAAGTCGGTCGTGTTCTAACGGCAACAACAGCATCACTTTGTCACCCACCTTGAACTGTCGTTCATTTGTCTTTCTATTGTAATACTTGTCTTGACGTCCCCGTGCGTCTTGAAAATTCCTCTGGACCAAGTTACCAACTTCATCCAGATTATGGCGGAGATCAACAACATACTGATATGTTTGTACGTACTTCCTCGGATGCATGTGCATCCGTCCAAAACTGTTTCATTATATCCATGGGTCCCCTTACTGTCCTCGAGTAAACTTAATCAAAAGGTGAAAATCCATATCTAGCCACTCCCGTAAACTAATTCAAAAGGTGAAAATCTTATTGACGTCGGCGAGATGGCGTAGTTATTTTGCGGTCCGCGAAAAGTATCGTGGGGAGGTATCGATCTCAATCCCTGGGACACTTGTCACACCACAAACAAGACCTCCGCACATCCCCGTACACACCTGACCAATAGAATACCATACACACCTGGCCCCTAGTCTGTCTCTGGTCTTCAACACGCCCATGTGGCCTCCAAGTAGACCCTCAAGTGCCAACCTAAGCACTTCTCGCTTAGCACGATAACCTGTTTAAATTTATCTGAACCTTTCCTGTTTCTTGGCGTACAGAATACACTGTTTAAACACAAACTTCGCTTCTCAGTCTTTCGATTTCCTGATTTACCCTTCTGTTACGTACCTGTCCACCTTGTTGAGAGGCAAATCTTCCTCTTGAACTTTTCACACTTAGCCAGTTAGCAACTTGTCTATGAGCGAAGTCGTAGGTCTCGGCGGCTTGGACCCGACTTAACGCTTGATAGCCTCCTTTCAACAGACCCCTAGTGCACAGGTATACCGGAGGCTGAACAGACCAAACTATTCGGTCAAAATAAGGCTTATAACAAAGTTGACGATACGGGGGGGGGGGGGGGGGGGGGGGGAGGTGTGAAGCGAGGGAGGCTTAATAGGCCAAACATTCGAGACTTTTTTCGTGACAATAAGGCTTATAACAAAACTGAGGTGGGGTTGCGCAGATAACTCGCTATAGGGTTGCGAAAGTGCTTGCAAAAATGTCACTCCAAAATTTGGGGGTGAATCGACGTTTAAACAATTTTAAAAACCGAACCTTTTCAGTGGGGTAAGAAAAAGCCGCGGCGGTGACAGGTTACTCAACGAAAAGAGTTTTTTTCAAGACCAATACGATGTCATGTTCCTGGATCGTGTAATCGTTGATCGTTTCGATTTCCTACGACGTTCCAGTCGTGAACTTGCTTGACTGTTTCATCTGTTTTCATTTTACGCAAATACCAGTGAATTGTTGGCGGGTAATCCACCAAATGATTTTGATCTGATTGGTCAACTATTATAAACTCGCAATCGTGCCAGTGCGATTTCTAAGCTTCTATTTGATCCTATAGCGGATTCAGGTGTTTTTATCGGGTAGGAAAACTAAAATCAAATTCCAAATACGTTGATGTCACTGATATCATCGTGGTTGTTGGTCCTGTTGTATTAGCGACAATTTGTTCTAATAATACCCGTGTCGATGGTGCATGCATACTCTGAAGCTGCAATCAATGCTGGTGTAGCTGCAAGAAGTGGAAATATACCACCAGTCTTTGTTATAACATTAATGGCACCCGCAGAGAGATTAAGTCCAATACCGGTCTTTAATTTCCTGGCGTCGTTGAAGTACCTGAGCTGACGTTCTGACAGTGATAATTTGTTTGGACCTAGAAACATTGTTGATTTCTGTAATACTTTTATTCCAGAATTCTTTTTCGATGCTGACTGTAGCATTTTAATCTGTCCAGATGTCAGAGTAACATTCACGTGCTGATATGATATTTATAAGAGTTATACAACATTATGTATGACTTAATTGCGGATCGCTGGAATGTTTGGCATTCTAGCGATCGAATTGCATATTTTCTACAACCATGTACGTGACACTGTTAAACAACGCCATAACGCCATTGTTGATAGAGCCGACTCAATCTCCAGATCCATATGGGTTATCATCTGGATCACAAACTTCCCTTCGATCTCAATAAATACCTCCGCGGGCAGGAAATACCTGCTTGTATCCTGAACTTGTAGTTCGATTCGTCCATATGCATCGGGTACACGTGCATCATAACAATAATACTGATAATCACGCGCAATTCATCCTTGAGGACTGGTGCGTCCAAATCAAATGCGGGATTAGAGGCACGCTTTCATTATATTTACTGTTGTCTAGAATGATTTGCCAAGGATCTCGCGAGATCCTCACGATCAATTAATGATCACTGGTGGATTAGCGACGACGTCGAGTCAGACCACTTCTACAAATCAGATCTGCTGTTATATTTTGTTCTGTCTCGGCAACTTGGTATTTTGTCAGTGGCACGCCAGCTAATTCTTTCAACCGTTCATATGCAGCTTGATTTATTATTTTACTGACATTTACTGGTATCACTTTGGTGCTGGCTGAGGTTTTCTGCGTATTAATCATGCGTGTCTGTCTCGGATCTCTGAGAGTGTTTTACTAGCAACATCACCAACAGTGCCAATAGCCTTGTCACGAAAAACGTCAATGGCTTTCATTTATAATTGTTTTGCAATCGGGATCGCCTTTGGGGCAACCGTTTGGAATAGATCTTGCACAACTTCGCCGAGTCCATCTCCATAGATAGCTTTATATGTTGGTAATCGCGAATTTATCACCCTGACCATTACAGGTCCAAGTTGAGCATGATCATGTTATTTTGTTGTCACTGATCTAATTGCATTGCAATTAATCGCTGTAGTAATCGCTGATGTCCATGACACCACCTGTGAATAATCGCTGACAAATCGCAGCTGCTTCATTGATGATTTTTGGGGAATCATTGCCGGCTCGTCTTCCACCATTTAGAATTTCTAGTCGATCAACATCAGCAAGGACGTTATCAGGGCAAAATTTATCGTGAATCACCGCCGATCCAGTGACTGCATCGCCATCTTTGTTTAACGACCACGATGTGCAGGCCCATCACGAGTTAATCCCTCTGCGTTTCTTTTCTTCAGGTGACGATTCGTGATGCGAATCTGGCTGTGGTTCCGGAGCGCGTTGCTTGAGCAACCTTGACGTAGCATTTCCTTTTTCCTTCATTGTTTCTAACCTAGTTTTTACGCCTGATTTTCTCCTTTCTTGCGTATTTAAGCTGACGCTTCATTTCTTCACGTTTTTCTTTCTTTTCATATTCTACTCTTGCAGTACACTCCTTTACCGCTGGGTTAAAGATTTAAAATCATTGATATCTTC
Organism: Megalonaias nervosa; assembly: GCA_016617855.1. Lineage (NCBI taxonomy): Eukaryota > Metazoa > Mollusca > Bivalvia > Unionida > Unionidae > Megalonaias > Megalonaias nervosa. The sequence goes on from JAECUM010010732.1 coordinate 68,351, forward strand.
ATCAGATCTGACTTGCCGAGTATCACTAGCAACGCGACATACACCCTTAAAACAATCAGCAGATTTTAGACTTCAAACACATTCGGGTTTACGTATTTATCTCTACTACCGTATCCAGCCGATGAAATTTGAAGTGTTTGGCCTGGATCGCGAAAATAACATCGGCAATAATTTCCTTAGCAAATTTATCTATAATGTTAGCTTTAACTTTTGGTGGTGGCGTTGGTTGAACTTCAGGCTGTGGTTGAAGTTCTGGTTGTGGTTGAGGAGGTTGCCGGAGTGGTGGTCGAGCGGGTCGAAGACGACCGGCACTATCAGCAGGTAATGTCTCAAGAGCTCTTTGTGCTTCCTCAGTTGCTGTAAATTCCACTCGGGCTGCCTGACGTTGTTTTAGTTGCTGTTTGACAGAATCACGGACGGAGGTATATTTCTTAATTGCCTCGAGCTAGTTTAGATGTACGGGATTCCATTGAATCACTCATTATTATTGATATAACAACGATTTAATTACACCTTTCACCGCTGCGGCTACTTTTCTTACCCCAGTAGGGAGGTTCGGTTGTTAAAATCGTTATAACATCGATCCACTCCCAATTTTTTGTGTGACATTTTTCGCAAGCATCATATTGCGAAGTGGTCAGGCCCCCCCCCCCAATTTTATTATAAGCCGTATTTTCGCAAATTAAGGTCTCGAAAATTTGACCTGTTCAGCCTCGCTCGCTTCAACCGCCGCCCCCCCCCTCCCCACCTTGTATGGCCAACTTTGTTATAAGCCTTATTTTGACCGAATATTCGGTCTGTTCACAGGGTTAGGCTATGGCAATACATACCT
>JAECUM010010733.1:0-34764 GCA_016617855.1 Megalonaias nervosa
ATATATATATATATATATATATATGCAGTAGCTTTTGACATTTTCTGTATTTTCACTAGACTTTTTTAGTCAAGAATTACCTTAAAACGTCTTGATATTGGCAAATTAAATATAATGGGCCAGCTTGTGTGCAAATGTACCTGACCTGATTAGATTCTGATACCTTTTTAAAAAAAATTCTTTTTTGATCAGCCTTGTGCAGTTTTGGACTTAAACTATTTTATTGCAGTTACTCAGAAGCCACTCATGGTATATCAAATTTGTCAGCCTGTTTCTATGTGCATGTACATGACATCGTAAGATTTTGATGCCATTTTAAGATTTTTTTCTTGAACATTATCATTCCCAAATTGTTTGGGTTAATTACCATCTTACTTTGTCTGAAAAGAGGACGGGTGGTGCCACTTTTCTGATGGTCGGGAGGTACCACCAGTAGTAAAATATCGAGACAAATCCCCCTGCCTTGAAAATAGTTATGTGTGTGTTTCCTTTCTGAGGGAAGATTTGATTGGAAAAACACTTGACAAAAATTACTTAGAAACTACTTGACTTGTGTAAATGAAATTCTATGTTGGTTGTCCAGCTTTTTGGACTTGGACTGTTTTGGGGGCTGTACATGGGGATGTACATGTTTTAGAAACTAAACAAAAATTAACTTTGTTATTGCAAAGTTTGTGAAGTTTAGGATGAGGTTGTTCAAATCTTACTTTTCTTTTAAATTTAATAAAAAATTTAGTTACATTGTTTGATTTTGTTTTGTTGTTTTTAATCTACAGCAATACTGGAAGAAGGCGTATGGACATTCTGTTATACCGCAAATGGCTTGCCCAATGGTGAAGAAGTTATTTTCTCACTTTGATAATGCCATTAAAAACCAGAAGCAGGATGAAAGGTAATTATAAAGTGTTGCCACTTATATAATAAGAGAGGTTTAGAAGGTGCAAGTTAATTACACGTTCATGCAGACATGTTCTTTGCTTTTGTCATGCAGTGCTCATGTATTTATTTTTTGTTTTACCATTTAATTTTAGGAAAATGTTTATTCTTTGCTGATAACTTGAAGACTGTATTTTAAAGAACCATACTTACTATTAGTGAACCATAAACTTTTCATTATTTACAGAGATCCATCAGTTGGAAGTTTCTTCTTTGGACACGTTGAGACCTTGGCTCCAGTATATGCTGCCTTGGGCCTTTTTAATGATACGGTTCCACTTCTTGCAAAAAACTTTGAACAACAGAGAAATAGGTTGTTCAAGGCCAGCCACATTTTACCATTTTCAGCAAATATTGTATTAATTCTTTATGATTGCCATAGCAACAATGATGCTGGTGGAGATAATAGATTTGCTCTGAAATTGTATGTCAATGAGAAGGTTAAAAAATTCCCAGGATGTCAAGAAGATACATGTTGGTATGATGAAGTGAGAGAGAGGGTGTCGAGTCATGTTGATGATTGTGAGTTTGACAGATACTGTGGAATGACAGAGCATACTCACAAAGCTCATGAGGAATTATAACATGCTTCAGATGATTTGTAATGAAAGACAGCCAGTTCATTCTGCAGTGAGCTCTATTGGTTTTTGATTGCAGGGTAAAGTTCAAAATATAGAAGAATTGTTTTACTATTTTGGTTCTAGTATTTCATTGCTTCTATTTCCTAAAGCCCTTAATTGATTCTATTCAAAATTGGATTGACTCATTATAAAGCAAAGACAGTTCATTCAGTGAACCACTACCTCACCCTTTTGAAAGGCTGTAAAGCTTCCAGCAATGCATTAAACATGGTTACAACATGCAAGCCCACTGTTTTTACTTGTAATCAAAATTTGTTTTAGTGAACACATTTCACTTCTCACTTCAGGTTCTGTATATACGTGGTAGAAGTAAACTAACTCAAAACTCAAAATGGATTGTTTTATTCTGTCCGATGATGGCATCTGGATGCAGAGCAAGATTACGGTTTGGATAATAATAATAACAATTAATAATAATGATAATAATAACAATAATAATATTAATGCTAATGAGGATTTAGTGAAGTGATCAGTGATTAATCTTTAATAGCAGTAAGCTCATTACAGTAATATATATATCCCTCTCTTATACGGCCACCCTTTCTGCACTGGGAAAGGGCCTTATAAGACGGGTGGCCTTTCCAGGGGGGGGGGAATAAATTTTTTGTGAGAAGTATATGTAATGTACATAGTAAGAAAGCTACATTCTTCAAAGCATTTAATATCTTCATTTAAAAGTAAACTTAATTATTAAAAGGTTCGTCTTGTTATAATAATAGACTTGTTTCAACTGAATATGCATTAATAGTTCTTATTCTTGGCGTAAGCGTGATATGCGAGTGGGTGTTGTTGTCATGCACATTGCAAAACCATTCAAAAACGTCATTTAAATCTTGGTACATACATAATTCTCTTTCCATTTGCTCCATTTTCCCACTGTTGCTGAATAACCTCCTTATCGGTTACGATGTTGTTTATTCGAGTCTTTTCAACATAAAATTGTTTTATTCGAGTCTTTTCTACCTAAAATCGTTCGGCAAGTTCCCCCTTCCCCACCTCACTCGATGTCGTCGAGTAGAATAACCGACTTTTTTCTAAAATAATCGTCTCCGTTTACGTGATGACATGTTAATGTTTGGTAATGATTTATTCAGATCTTGCTAACTGTATGCGATTTAATTATGCAGACGAAACTTTTGCAGAGCAGACTAAATGCATTCTTCGTAAAGGAATGTGTTGTCACGTGATTTTTTGGTCTTTGTCTGGTACCTTGTTTTGTTCAAGGCTAATTTCTCTGTGTTTGTGTCTGCAAAAATCTATTTTTAGACTATGCTGACCCAGTTATGATCTTGACAATTACTTCCGGTTGTAATCATCAGTGTTGCCAACTACAGAACTGATAAAACAACTTTTCTGCATTTAAACAAAATGCCATGTGTTTTTTAAAGACAGCGATCTTGTCACGTGATTCATTAGTCACAGTCTGGTACCCTATTTGTGTTTACATTTCTTTACACTAAGTGAGAGAAGCCAAAACGGCTTCGATATGTATGCAGATTTGATCTGAACAATAGCACCTCATGGCCGTTAGGATTTGTAATCTTGACAGTTATTGTCAGTAGTAATAGCCACTAATTATGAAAGTGAATAAGCTCAACATCTTACTAAGGGAAGCCATAAAGGCTATCAAACCATTTTCCCACTGACTTGTGTATTGTACATCAATACCGCCACTTCTCAGCTGTTACTACTGTTCAATAATTGTAATCTTAACAATTATCAGAGTGACCAAACCGGATATCTCATGATAACACAGCAGTAAGGCTAATCGGATTATGTGTACTTACCTTTTTGTATGGAATAAAATTTGAGTCTTTCTTGGCTTTATGGAATAAATGTGGCTTCTCGTGAGGTGTAAATGATATAATATTAACCTTAGTGGTACATGTACTTTAGTCAACACTTCTTTCAGTAACGAAAACCTGACATCGGGAAACAGAAATCGGATTACTTAACACACGTTATGAATAAAATTGAATCTGGATACATATTACAAAATAAAATGCGGCCGCTTGTGAGGGGTAAATTTTATATTTTTGCACTAATATGCTGGTCCTGTTAGCGGGGTGGCCTTTCGTGAGGGGTACTTTTGAACACAAACTCGTCGGTGCCATCGGATTCTGGCCATAAGAAGCGGGTGGCTGCTGGTCAGGGGGGCCGTTCAAGAGGGGGACTATATATATATATATATATATAAGATTACAGAAACAAACGCTGTGCAATTACAAACAAAAGCATGCTGAAAATAATTAAGGGTAAGGAAACGCCAAGTCTTAAGTCAGTTTTTGCAGTCTAAATAGGTAAGTTTTCGAGCACTCTTGAATGATCTCACTAATATTGTGTTCAGGTTCAAGAGGCATTTTGTTCCAGGTAGCTGGACCCTGGAATGCAAAAAACATTGTCCATAGGACTTATTTTTGATCATTGAAATACTAAGAATACAAGCATCTGAAGAGGAACACAAGTATATAGATAGGGTGCACATATGGGTGACATCAGATAGGTGTTTTGGATTGGAGACAGTCAACAAAATGTAACACAGGGAACAGATTTTGTGCTTGATACTGGAGAGAACAGGTAGCTAGTGGAGGGTACAAAGCAGGGGAGAGTGCTCAGCTCTTGGTACTCTAAAATGATATGAGCAGATGTGTTTGAAACTTTCTGAAGTTTCTGCAGTAGAAAATTAGATGAACCAGATAGAAGCAAATTAGAGGGGTCACACTACCAGGCGAAGTGGGCAACTAAGTCACCTACAAAATGTAAACTTCGCTTTCTTTTGTTTGGAAAGTGAAAACAACCTCGCCCTGTGATTATTTAGAGGAACATTTAATGACTGTCCTTATGAGATGTTCCCTCACCTTGGCCAGGTTACTTCCAGTGTTAAGTTATATATAGCTCAAGGCTAAATGTAGGCTACAAGTCATCAAATAGTTGGTGTTCATATCAATTACACCAACAAACAAACTCTTGCACATTCACAGGTATGCGTTCTGAAAGCTTAATGACCATTAACCATTAGCAACTGCCCGATTTCCGCAAGTTATCCTCTAATGATAAAAACCTACAAACTTGTGTTTCGAAATTTAAACTTATTTAAATAGCAATTTGAGTTTTAAGAATAGAATCAGTACCATGAATATTTTAACTGAGGCGTGTACATTATTTTCTTGATAAAAATCATTTTGAAACCGTAAGTGAACATGTCGTGGGGAAATAATGGTGGATATCGCTGTTCTGGGAAGTACCATTTTATTAGAGTGTCTCTTTTCGTAAACCATTGGGCAAATATAGTCAGGAAATATACAATTCATAGAAAGCATTGTCTAAATATTACGTTATTAAAGATTTAGCTTTAAAATGCAATTATGTAAGTCATATAAATACAGATGCACTTGCATGTTGGCTGTGTCAATTTGGTTGAAGAAAAAAGGGTTTAGTTCATTCATATGGAACAAAGAAATTAGGATGAACAGTATGATCTGAAAAATGTGTGCATTTGCTCGCATGTACATGGTACAGGGGTTGTTTCAAACAAGTTTAGAAATCTTTTCAAATGTCAGTTTATAATGAACCTTCAGAAAGTAAAAAGAAAAAATTCCTTATTAAGTGTAGTTGATTAGCATTTGTACTAACTTGCAATTACAATACTGTATTGTAGTTACCAAGTTAAAATTCATTACAATGTATAGCTTCTGTTGTTCTCTTTTTAAGTCACATTGCCAAAATACACTGAATATAAATATGATCATTTTAAAACAAGCACCAAATGTGTTCATAATGTAGATAGAACTCAGAAAATTTTCTCCTTGAAAATACAGTATTGCTTAACACCAATGTTAAATGCAAATGTGCATAGTGGGAAATAGATGGCATAATTCAAATAAGAGAATGAAAACAACACACACAAACACGTATATAGATATTGTGTGTCTCGCCTTGCTTCCACTTCTCCCTGTTTAGCTCTCATTTCTCCCTGTTCTGTCCAAAATGAGAAGTCACGTCTCCCTAAAATTCAAGTCTAGCTTGAACCCTGAATTACACTAGTCAAATCTAAAAATATATATAGGAACACACAGGTGTTTTAGTGGAATCAGCAGAAAGAAAATTGTGAATGGAGTTGATGCATCTCAGCTCCATGTACACAGTATTACATATGTTTATGACATGTTGATGTAATGAGAGTGCTGTCAACAATGACACCTAGGTTTGTTACTGATAGAATGAATTTAATGTGTTGCTGATATTGTTTGAGATTAAGGATAGGAATGAGAAAGTCTTTGTGTGGCTTCAGTTTTATTCATTTATCTGCAGCTTGTTGCATACCATCCATGACTTCATATTGGAAATGCACCTCTCTATGCCTTGGATGGTAGCATCAACTTCATTTAGATGACTAGATCTGTATACTTGGGTGTCATAAGTGTACATTTAGTGAAACACCAGATGGTGATCTGTGACACTTGTGAGGGGCTGAGTGTATTGGAATGAGCAGAATGTAATGCACATATCCGGTAATTACAGAATTTCAGATGAGTGTTTATTTCAAATGAAATTTAAGAAACAAGCTAAAACAGCTCTGTATTGTGATTGAAATTACTTGATGAGTTTTATGAGTTTAATTTGGAATGAGCTCTGCTGAAAGACTATTGTTGTTACATGATGAAAAAATATGGTTTTTAGTGGACAAAATCATAGTGTAGTGACAAGACTTTGAAATACATCCAGAGTTCTCCGTCACTACACCTTTGCCATACATGATGTCATTTGTCATATTTTTGCTGTACCAGTATTATTGTATCTGTTACATATAGACAGATTTGGATATTGGCATGTTAACTTAAAAATAGCTAATGAAATATAACATAAAAGAGATGCTATTTCATTTTTACCATACAGAAAACTGGATTTTCTTAAAGAGTATACATGCATTTGCATTAGCCCTGTATGTGACTGAATAGAAATGTTGATTTTTAAAATCTTGAATGTGATCTACATGTTTGAACTTTCATATTTCATTTTTCATATAATATTATGCCTAAATAATAAAACAAAAAAAGAAAAAGGCATTTACTAATTGCTAAATCATTGCAATTTGGGTTTGAAAAACTTCGAGATCAATAAATTAACAATAGAAAAGTTAATAGCAAATGCCCTATTATTTGGTGGTAGTCATAATAGGTATTCATTTATAATAGAAAAGTTACAGTTAAAACATTTCCAAAGCAGACACTGTTGGAAATAATATTTGTATATTATAGATGTAGCTATTACACAGACATTTGAGTAATATTTGAATGATATTATGGAGACCAAAATATTTTGCCTTAGTGCAGAGTCAGTTAAGTTGCAGAGTTGGGGGTTAGCTTTCCTGTAATTATATTGCATAGTTTTTCAGTGAATCTCTGGCAGTGAACAAAATTCTACTTGCCATTACATATTTCTTTGGAATTATGCTTATTTGGAACAAAGTTTTGTAAATAATTCTTGGTTTTAAAGGTCATAGACCAGAAGAGTGTATCCTGTGACCATTTGTTCTTTGTTTAGTATTTTTCCGGTGTTTATCCTTCATCTTTGATCCATTACCACAAATTTTTATTGCTACTTCTTTTATAAGAATTGCCATGAAACTTTACATTCATCCCAAGGTCTAGTTGGTTTTAAATGAAAAATGGGGCCCTTCGTTCAGCAATGAGGCCATTATGACAGCCATCTTGAAAAGTTTTGTTAGTGAGTAACATTGAACAGGTGGTTGAATTGACATGGGTCTTTCACTAAAAGACTTCTTATGATGTCTGGTTGATTCTAAATGGCTTTGGTGCCTCTCAGAAATCCAGTATTGCCACCTTGACAACCATGTTGAAAATCTTGTTATTACTACATCCCTGATTGTATATTCATATTTACATGGTGAATTTACTGAAAGACTTCTTATTCCTAGATGGTGATTCTGTAAAATTCAGTATGGACACCATGGAATCCATCTTGAAGATATTTTCACTACACCTCCTAAATGAATGGTTGTACTAACATGGGGTTTTCTGTAAATTACAACTTCAGATGTCTAGTTGGTTTTAACTGAAAATGGGGCCCCTCACACATTTATTGTGGCCACCATGGCAGTAATCTTCAAAAGCTTGTCACTACTCCTAAATGAATGTTCATATTAACAGTGGTTTTGCTGTGATTTCTTGTTGGTGCTGAATAAAAATGGTGTCAGTCTTACTTTCAAAATGACCACCTAGGCTGCCATCTTGAAAATCTTTATCACTACTCTTTTTGAAAAGATGGTTGTATGGACATACTGTTTGCCTTAAAGAATTTTTGTAATTTCTGGCTTGCCCTGAATGAAAATGGTACTCATTTGACATGCAATTAAGACTGCCTAATTTGCGATCTTGACATTTTATTTTATTACTACTACTTCTGAATTGATGGCCATATGTACATGGGGTTTTCCCTAAAAGACTTATTATTATGATGTCTAGTTGGTCCTAAATGAAAATTGTGCTGATCTAACATCCACTGGCCATCTCTTCAATTTTGTTATCTGTACTCCTGACGAGAAGATGGTTGTATTGACATGGGGTTTTTAGTCAAAGACATCCTAGGATGTTTAGTTGGCCCTATAGAACTTACATCCAATATGGCCAATGACCATCTTGAAAGTGTTGAAATTGTTACTCCGCTTGATTGGATGGGTTGTATTGATTTTCACTAAAAGACTTCTTAGGATATCATCAGTCCTAAATGCAACTCAAGGATCCATCTTGATAATTTTATTAGTACTACATCTTCTGAGTTCATATTAATGCAAGGGTTTCAGTAAAAGACTTCTTAGGGTGTCTAGTTGATCTGAAAAGAAATAGTGGTGTCGCTTTTTGAAAATGGTGTCGCTTTTTGACATCCAGTATAACCACCATGACGTTCATCTTGAAAGTCTTGTTATCACTACTTCTGATGAACAGATAGTTGTACTGACATTGGGTTTCACTGAAAGACTCTTTATAATGTCGTGTGTTGTATTGGTGGTCCTGTGAAATTTGTGCATAGCCAACATGCGTTAAGAGAGCCAATATGGTCATCATTGAAAATCTTATAACTGCTTCTGAACAGATAGTGATATCAGTATGAGGTTTTTACTGAAAGACTTCTTATGATGTCTTGTTGGTCATAAATGAAAATGGTGCCTGTTGGACTTATCCTTTGACATCCAATGTGGCTGCCATGGTAGCCATCTTGAAAATTTTTATCACTACTCATTGTCTGAACAGATGGTCATATTGACATGGGGTATCACCTGATGAATTCATATAATGTCTAGTTGGTCCTAAATGAAAATGGCATCAGTGTAATAGTCAGTATTGCCAAAATGGGTGCCATCTTGAAAATATTGTTATTGCTACCTTACCTAAAAAGATGATTGTATTGAAATAGATCTTTCACTGAAAGACTTTTTATTCTGTAAGGTTGGTCCTATGTTATATATAGCTAGTTCTGATGGAAATGATACTCATCTGACCTCCAAGCATGGGAATACAGCCATCATTAAAACACTTCTTGCAATATTCAAGTAATTCTATATGAAATAGGGGGGATCTGACCACCAGCATATTCACACTTTTGTAAAGGAGTTTTTAAAATCAGACCTATTTGACCTTGGGATCAAGTAAAAAGTTGTTGCATTTTATACTTCTCTGAGCTTATAAACACCTTGACCTTATACATATAAAAATGATTCAAGAGAATTTTAACCCGTCTTTGTATATAGTTGCATTCCAATGAACACATTGATAGTTCTGACATTGATTTTACGGTCAGCAGTTTTTATTTAGGTTTTCTCAAGCATATCTTGTATGATACCATTTAAATAATTTTGTTTCCACCCACACTGACCCAAAATAATACTTATGAAGATTTAATCAAATTTACCTTGTGGTTATATCTTAACATAATCTGCGACGAAGTTTAATAATTTTTATTGATAATATCTGGTTCAAGGTGAAAAACCTTGATAGCAAATCTTTGTCTGCATTTACCTGTATCTTGTGAACATGTCAGCTCAAACATATGAAAATAGTTTTGTGACCAGATTTGGTATGTTGGTATGTTGTAATTTCTCAAGAATATCAGAGATGGTTTCAGTACTCAGCAGGAGAAAAGAAGAAATGGTCTTGGATTGCTGAAAATCTATATCAGCCAGAATATTAGTTTATTCAAGGGACTCTTTTTAAGTCTATGTTTTGTAACCACCACTGCAAAGTTGTTACCCAAGCTCATGTCTATTATCAAGGCAGGGAAGTTTGCAATATTCCATGTTGCCCATAGAAACTATTCTCCATTAGTCCATGGGGTATTTAATTTAACAATATTTTAGAGCTACTTGGAAGACTTGAGTCTTTTAAAACTCTTGCTTTCTGAATTTGATAGCTGCATGATAACAAAAGAAATCACTGCCATAAATTATGCTGTATTTTTTCAGTCTAAGAAATGCCGAAGGAAGCTGGCCTAGCACATTTGTTGAAAAGTTGGGGTGGGCTAATGAAACAACAAGACTTAAATTTAAAATTAACCAAATGTTATTGATATCAACTATAAGAATACAAATTTGGTTATTAACATAAGATTTACTGGTCATAATTTAGGATTCACTTATTGCAATGTCTGGACTTGTTATTGGAGAACTACATAAGGTACACATAAATTTCATCATCAGGAAATATGATGGAAAATTAAACCAAAGTTGGGGTTTCCCAGCCAACCCTATAATTTATTCAAACTCCCTATAACATCCTGATATTTTTGTGGAAAAGCACATGCTGTTTTTCACAAAATGCTTTCTTCAGAGAAAGGATAAATATTGGTCACATACATACAGCAAAGAATAAGGTTGTATGTTAATGGAAGTTCTGTTTAAATTGTTATTACCATGCATTATATGATAATGGTGGCTAATTTGTTTGCCTGTGTACTTAAAAATGTTTTTATTTAACACATCATTATCCCCATTTTTTATTGTAATTTACTTTCAGAATCCTGTATTTTTTAATGCTCTGTAAATCAATATAAGTTTGAAAAATATGTTTTGGAGGCCTGAAGCAAGTTACATAGATGTGCTTTTTGATACTTTGAATTTTCTGCATTAAGTATTTTTCCTATTACCATGGGAACAAAGAATAGGATAAGTAATACATACAGCGAGAGTGCTGGACATAAGGGTACTAGCATAAGTAGTATTAAAATTGAGTTGTGGACCAAGAGTCTTTATGTAAGCTGGCACTGGTTGACGTTGATGGTGGGGATGGATATGTCATCCTTAGATGACTCTTCTTCTTGTTAAGCAATGTATTGTAATTCTGTTAATAGTGTTCATGTTTTTGAAAAGAAACATAATTGATAAATTGATTTTATTTGCATGTTTTCCATTTCACATCACATCCTGTTATTAGTCTTTGTTCAAGAATGTTAATTATAATAAATACTTCTAACTGTATGTGTTATTCATGTATAATGTGGTTGTTATTTAGTATTATAAATTAAAAGTCTTAACCAATTTGTTTTATTTAATATTCCCAAGACTGATACAATATGGGTAGAAGCTTGCTGTTTTTTATTATTAAGTTGCTAATGGTACAAATTGTTGCCCTAATATGATTTCAGACTGCAAAGCTGATCCTGTCCTGAGGATGGCCAGTGCTCCTAAATACTTAAGCTGGTTGTCCTCCAGACTGATAGGCTAAGTGTGGGTGAATGGGCTATTGTCAAAATATTAAGTACCGGTACTATAATGCTTAATTGCCATTACTTATTACAGAGCAGCCTATTCACATGAATTAAGAACAGTATTAACGAATATTAATATATTGTTGGGGCAGTATATAATTAGCTGGGATACAAAGACAATTTAAGAGAGTCTTTAGTATGTTCATCAGCTAAAATGTGCACTGGCTGCTTTCTTTTTGATGCTTTTGTACCTGTGGCAACTTTGACTAGCAGCATTGGTCGTGGTTGGTTGGTTTTGGCATGTATGCGTCAAAGTCGACCTGTTAGATCGAAAATTTTAGCCAGTGCCACATGGGTTAGGCCACAAGATAGAAAGCTGTTGTTTCAACGGCTTTGTTAATTTGTTGCTTCGATGGTCAAAACAGAACCTATTTGAATGTCCAGTGGGACTTTTCATAACCTTGTGACCTTCAGCTTTTCAGTACACTTTTTTTTTCTTTTGGCCTCATTGTAATTACAGCAAAATTGTATGCTTTCTGTGATGCATTCCATATTTAATTATTTTGGTCTTGTACTTCTCAACTACACTGAGGATAAGCTTGAACTCTTTGGGTTGTATTAAATATTATGTGCTTTTATGCTGTTTCTTTTGAGTTTTCAGTCATCTGATTCCATCAGAAATTACATGTCTAGTGTAAAACTATAGTAGTATAGAATTCTGGGGTTATGGGTGCGTTTCCATCAAACAGGCTTATTTCAGCTTGAAAAAGGTAATTTTTAAGCATTTTTCTCATTTTGTTTTCATTTTTCCATATAAAAATTTAAGCTTCCAAATGGCGTTTAAGTAAAAAATATCATCTGCAACACGAAATAATGGTTTGTAAATATATTTTTGCCCACAACCTTTTCAAAAATTTAGTTTTCAAAATGGAGATTTAAGTAAATTTGTGAAAATATAATGTATATTGTATATTTGAGTTTATTGGTTTGAAAAATCTGAGAGAAACTTAAGGAAAAATTGTCTTAAATATAAAAAAGAAGCTATATTTCAACTTTTAAATCCTTCGCTAATACTGTTTTACATAATTTATAAACTGTGAGCTCTATCTGTTTCATGAAATAGGTATATGTAATAATTTCAAACTAACTTGAGAGTGTTTTATAATAACCTAATGCAAGTATATTAATACCGTCCTCACAATAACGTTTATCATCAAAATTTGTGAGTCTGCTCTTAAAAACTTTATCTACATTGATACAGTGATTATAAGATCAAATGGTTGTCATCTCTGCTACATGTGTTTCATTATCAAACAAAACTGAAGAGATAATCAGCATGCATGACATTATTTTTAACAACAGATTTTTTTGACTCCTTTCAACTTTTTCGGTTTTTTTTCCTGCAGCTGTAATAAGTGAATACATCTTACTTATAAGTCCAGCAAACTCTGTCACAAAAATGAAGTTAAACTCCTCTTTCATCAGCCCCATCACCTTTTTGTTAGTCGGATCACGAAACTTATTGTTGCGCGAAACATCTGACAAATCGAACTCTTTATGATTATTATAAACGTCTTGATAAACATCATCAACAATTATTTCATGAACAAACGAATCAGGATCTGTAAATAATAAGTTTGAATCAGACCAGACACATTTAGCGAAATTATAATGAAAATTATACATCAGCCATTTTGAAATTTCTAAAACTGATGCGCCCACGTAGATAGGTTTATTTAACTTTAGATTAGTTTTTCGTTTCAATATCATGCACAAATTTTCACATATTGGCACGATACCAGCAAATTTATCTGAAGCAACTAGTTTATCACAACGCTTTTTCGAGTTTACAGTTTCAATATCAACTCAATTTCTAATATTTTCCATCATCTTTCCAAAAACTGAGTTGTTCATAAGTTTGAAGAAATCTTTTTCAGAGTCCGATGTTGCTATAGTACGACTGTTGTTGTTATATTTGATATAATCCGCCATCCACTTTGATTGTTTGATACGTAATATTCTATGAAATTTAGTCACGATCAAACCATTTTCAACTGCTTGTTTCAAATTTCTATAATGACAAAATGTAGTTCTTTTTTTTTAGCAAATTTGGTATGAGCTTTTTGATAGAACAAGGTTTTCCTCATCTTTTACTTAATTGATTCTTAGATAATAGGGAATCTGGAATAATTAATTTTTCAGGCAGAAACGGGTAGTCATTATGTAGATCATGTAACGAACTTGGATATTCTACATCTACTTCAATGAAATATGAATAATCTTCATTCGAAAGATCTTTCGTTATGTCATTTGTATTGTTGAGAAATTCATTTGCTGTTATCCAATCGTCACATTTGTAAGGCATAGACTGAGACATTGCCCAACTGTACAAACTATTTTTGTCGAGGTATAAAAATAAGTGATGATTCCTTATCTTTATCAAACTTTTTCACGTACTTGTTATTTGCACAGGCATATTTCTTTGATGTTACACTTATACCACCTCTGATACCTTTTTCGATGAAATGATACTTATCAATTTGACCATCAGTTATCAACTTGACTTTAGCCTTTGTTAGCTTAAATAAGCATCCCACGACAGACCAGGTGATGAGAAATACCAAGCTGGATCTAGTTTATATTTGTTTACATTAGTGCATCTAAAGTTTGTAAAAATATCATCAAGCAAAAGTGTGTCTTGAATCAAATGCAAATCTAAATAATCTCCCAACGTTACACAACTAAATTTGTCCCAAACGTCAAGAGCATGCGAGTACTCGTCATCTGTTATATTTGAGTTACTTAATGACGAGTAAAATTGAGATTTGTCAGGTAAGGAAGTTTCTTTAAGTTTTTCAAAATTGTCGATATACTCGTATGGGAAAATGCCTTTGCGTTTCATTAGATCAACCTTATCATCCAAATATTTCATTAGCACTGGAAAATCTTTACAATTTCCTGGGAGTGAATCTAAAGCGCTATTCATAAATTGCATGCTATCAATAAATCGCAGTGATCCAATTGTCAGTGACATGAATTTTACCTTATTGTTTGGAATACCGTTTATTTTACGATCCTGACATAATTTTATAATATCAGGATTTCCTAAGGTTCTGGTAACAAAATGGCTATCATATCCTCTAAAGTTATCCGCAACGCAAGGTATAAATGTTGAATGAAATTTTGAGTTACAACTATTGTGAGCCGCACCGCGATATCGTCCTGTTAAATGACAATAGCTATACACTTTAATATCATCAGGATTAAATAGCTCCTCATAAATATAACAAGATGTCGCTGTTTCAAATTCGTTTTCTTCTTGTGTTAACTGTCGCATTGGCGTTGGTTTTTCTGATCTGTTATTTAGTTTTTCGGCTTCCTCGAAAAATTGTTTTTTCAACCAAACAGCCACATCTTCATCATTTTCGCTCGTTCTTCTATATAATCTGACAGGTAATGATAAGTTTGGATCGACCACGCAAGTAACTTTATACGCGACAGATATAGCGGTATGTGTATGCGTGTGAATTGTTAAATGGGATCCAGCTGTGTTAGTTTCATTCGCGATAAATGTTTGCATTGCTTCGAAATCATAAGTAATTGTAAAAAGTATAACAAACTTCTTTCTGTGATTTTCAAATTTTCAAATTTTATTTTTCTTGGAAGATCCATTTTTTGGTTATAAACACAATATTTTTGATGTGGTTCTAAATCTTTTTGTTTAGGAAAACCATGTAAACACTTATAACAAAAGTAATATTTTGCTTTATATTTAGTGTATTGTTTACCTGCTAGTCCGTTAAAGTTTTTAATCCAAATACTGTATAGTGTTTTTTATACAACAATAAATTAATCGTCCTAGGTCCACCATATTTTGATATTCAAACTGGGTATAACTTTAGCGAGTCATCTAACGACTAAATGTTAATACCATCTGGAAATAGTTTTCTTCAATTTTACTAATTTGAGACAATGGTGTTGGGAACATTATATCGGTTAAATTTAGTTTTGAAATATATGGTTTATATTTGTAAGCTCTATTTGGTTGTTCTTTAGCTGGAAACAACGCTGCAAGCATCTGCCACATTATACACCTGCCATCATCGCTAATGACATTTACACAACATTGTGTATTTTTGATAGCTAATGGTAATTCAACAAACTTTCCAGCTCTTATTGGATTATATCGAGAAGTATGAATCAGCAGCTGTAAGTTATTAATGAAAATCCAACCCCACCCGGAAGAGGTATATTCATCAACTTTTTAAAAAAATGTTTGCATTATTTTATCAATGAGAGAATCTATATCATCATTTACAAAAACTACAAAAGGTTTTAAATTTAAAAAGGCTCGACAAATTTGTTATCATCAATAGCATGTTTAAATAAAACCTGTACTTCTGTAATTAATTTTATATGTGGCTCTTTTGATAAAATATATCTTATTACATTCTCAATTATATCATTAAGTGGATCTTCAACTTCTGCTGAATCTACTTTATAAGTTTTATTAAAACCAGCAAATGAAGAAATATCTTAAGTTTACTTTCTCTCATGTTTTTAAGTTCATTTTTAAATTTCTCAAGTTCTACATTTGATCTTGGATATTTAACAATTTCTCCAGTTAATTTTTGATACTCATCTAGAAGTTTCTTAACAGTTTCATCTCGAATAAATTTAGTCGGCTTTTGCAAGCCGCGATGATGTTTAATTTTTCGATGACAGGGTAGAAAAGTAATTATTGTTTTTCAAGTTTTATTTGATTTATATCATCTATCAAAAGATTTAATGCAGCATTTGATTTCAGATATTTTGTTGATTTGCCAGTAAGAGATTGGTACTCAGCCATTATCTTAGTTACTTTTTCATGACGAGATATCTTCGTTGCTGACATTATATATAATAAAATTTGTTAAATTATATTCAAATAAAAAAATTTTTAAACAATTTTAAAATATTATTTAAACTTAATTTTTTCAAGAGTATTATATAACAAATGTCATTTCTGATTGGATTAAATACCTGCAAGTGGTTGATACAGAGCTCAACTCAACTCTGCTGGAAATACTGTCATGATGAAAATTACTGTGGACAACATAAACAATATGCACTAAAAACAAAATCGACTGGACTCGGACCATATCTGAACTGTGGAGCTGGAGTAAGAGGAAAAAATTCAAATTTGTCAAGGTTGCGGCAGACGAAATTTTAGATCAACTTTGACGTATTATAATAATCGTAAACCAAAATATTTTTACAAGAAATTTTCACCGCCAACAATAAACGAATTTTTAAATAAAGATTAAATTTTATCTTATAAATAATAAGATGAATGATGAAATTGTGTTAAAAATATTTAACAAAAGTAAATCTAATAATTATTTCTTAAATAAGTTCTGTTTAAGTCAATCTGGTGAAAAACGTTATTATCTTGACATAAACAAACTTCATATCAATATAACAATAAAAATAATTAACAACAAAATTATACCTTATATTTTAGATCGGCAAAAACCTGAAGATCCTGGTTTGTCATTTGAGGTTTATAAGATGATAATGACAGAATAATTGATTGAGCTTGAGCGGAGATTTCACATGAAATTACATAATATTATTTATGACAGAGACTGTGAAGAATTAAAACTACCATATAATTTAAAATATGAAAAATTTGCTGATAAAAAATGTTTTTTGATCTATTCTCATAAAAAAGAATTTTCTTATCATAATATAGATTCTCACCTTAAATTAATTCCAACAAAAGATGATGATATTATTATAACATTTTATGATAAGTTTTTTTAATGGTTTCAGTCACAATAGCAACATTGTTAAAAGATGTACATGAGATGATGTTGCTAGGGACAAATTACGTGAAAAACTTGAGAAAAGAAAAAAACAAAAACAACAAAACTTAAATTTTATTTAGCAAAAATAAATAATGGTCTCATTATATGATCTTGTAGCATTAAATTTAATCCACAGCAAAGAAAATGAAAATTATTTTAGTAGTACAATGATAACTGGTCCAAGTGGCGAATTATATTACATTCCGCCGATCGGATCGATCATTACTTTTAGCGTTACTTGTAATAAAATTTCAGCACACATTGGAAAGACGTCCGATCTATCAATGTTTTACAAGAGGAATCACGAATAAAGATAATAGTTGAAATACAAGTTTTATTTCAGCATGTGATTAACAGTGAAAAATCTGCGGACCCATATTTTCAAATACCTGCAATTGTAGTATTTTCTGATGATAATATAGATTTTCTCGTTGATAAAATAATGCAAAACTTTTACAAACATGTTGATGAATATACCGCTTCCGGGTCGGGTTGGATTTCGTTAATAACTCACAGCTGCCGATTCACACACACAAATATAATCCAATCAAAGCTGGAAAGTTTGTAGAACTGCCGCTAACTATCAAAACCTCGCAATGTTGTATAAACGTTATTACTGATGATGATATGCGTGTTATGTATTCGTTATTATCAGCACTGTTCCCAGCTGATCGAAATCAAAATAAAGCTTTTAAATATAAGCCTCATATTAATAAATTAAATTTGGCAGGTATAAAGTTTCCAACATCATTAAATGAAATCGAAAAAATAGAAGAAAATAATAGAATTTTATTGCCAGGTGGAATAAATGTTTTTGGACTAGGTCATACATTAAAGTTATTTCTAATTCGAATAACAAAATACGCAGGACCTAAGACGATTAATTTATTGTTGTATAAAAAAAACATTATTGCTGGATAAAGAACTTTAACGGACTAGCAGGTAAACAATACACTAAACACAAAGAAAAATATTACTTTTGTTTTAAGTGTTTACATGGTTTTCCTAAACAAGAAGCTTTAGAACCGCACCAGAAATATTGCGTAAATAATCAAAGAACAACTTTACCAACTTTAAAAAAATAAAATGTTAAAATTCGAAAATCATGTTAAGAAGTTTGTTATACTTTTTACAATTACTTATGATTTTGAAGCAATTCAAGTTCCTGATCAAAATGAAATAAGCACAGCTGGATCTCGTTTGACAATTCATTCTTACACATATGTTGCTATATCAGTTGCTTATAAAGTTACTTGTATCGTTGATTCTAGTTTGTCTTTACCTATTAGATTGTATAGAAGAACGAGTGAAAATGATGAGGACGCAGCCGTTTGGTTAATAAAACATTTGTTTGAGGAAGCTGAAAAAATAAATAACAGATTGAAAAAAAAAACAACACCAAAACGACAGTTAACGCAAGAAGAAGAAAATGATTTTCAGACAGCAACATCTTGCCATATTTGTGAGGAGCCGTTTATCAAACAGTGTTTGAACGACGAACAGCCTATAGTTCAGGATTACTGTCATGTAACAGGACGATATCGCGGTGCGGCTCATAGCAATTGTAAATCAAAATTTTATTCAACATTTATACCATGTGTTGCACATAATTTTAGAGGATATGACAGTCATTTTATTATCAAAGCGATCGGACATCCTGATATTATAAGATTATGTCAGGATCGCAAAATAAACGGAATGCCAAACAATAAAGAAAAATTCATGTCACTGACAATTGGACCGCTGCGTTTCATTGATAGCATGCAATTTATGAAGAGCGCTTTAGATTCACTTGCGGGAAATTGTAAAGATTTTCCAGCGCTAACGAAATATTTTGATGATAAAGTTGATCTAATGAAACGGAAAGGTATTTTTCCGTACGAGTATCTAGATAATTTTGGAAAACTTAATGAAAAGTCTTTACCTGATAAAACATATTTTTATTCATCAATGAGTAACTCAAATATAACAGATGTTGAGTATTCACATGCTCTTGACGTTTGGGACAAATTTAGTTGTGAAACGTTAGGAGATTATTTAGATTTGTATTTGATTCAATACATTTTATTATTACTCGACGATATTTTGAAAAATTTTCGCAGAACGAGTATAAACAAATATAAACTAGACCCAGCTTGGTACATCTCATCACCTGGTCTGTCGTGGGACGCTTTATTCAAGTTGACAAAGGCTAAAGTCGAGTTGATAACTGACGGTCAAATTGATAAATATCATTTTATTGAAAAAAGTATTCGCGGTGGTATAAGCATTGTGTCAAAAAAACATGCTCGAGCAAATAACAAGTACATGAAAAATTTTGATAATGATAAGGAATCTTCATTTATTTTATTCCTCGACAAAAATGCTTTGTATAGTTGGGCTATGTCACAGTCAATGCCTTTTGCTTGCGATAATTGGGTTACTGTTAGCGATTTCCTTAAAGATACGAATAATCTAAAGAAAGATCTTTCCAATGCGAGTTAATCATATTTCGTTGAAGTTGATGTTGATTATCCTAAAAATTTACACGATCTGCATAACGATTAACCGTTTCTACCAGAAAAGATGATTATACCTGATTTGCTGTTGTCTAACGAACAAATTAATAATCGTCGTGGCCAACCTTGTTCTGTCGAAGAGCTCGTGCCAAACTTGCTAAATAAAAAGAATTACATTTGTCATTACAGAAATTTAAGCCAAGCAGTCGAACACGGTTTGATCGTAACTAAATATCATAGAATATTACGTATCAAGCAGTCTAGGTGGATGGCGGATTGCATTAAATTTAATAACGACAGTAGAACTTTACCGACATCAGATTTCGAGAAGGATTTCTTCAAACTTATGAATAACTCAGTTTTTGGAAAGACGATGGAAAATATTAGAAATCGAGTTGATATTGAAATTGTAAACTCGAAAAAGCGTCTTAACAAACTAGTAGCTTCAGAAAAGTTTGTAAAATCTATAATGATAAACGAAAATCTTTGCATGATATTAAAACTAAAATCAAATCTAATCTTAAATAAACCGATCTATGTCGGTGCATCAGTATTGGAGATCACAAAGTGGCTGGTGTATGATTTTCACTATAATTTTACTAAAAAAGTTTGGTCTAGATCAAATCTTTTGTTTACTGATACCGATTCGTTAGTTTATGAAATATTCGCTGATGATGTTTATAAAGACGTTTATGACCGTCGCGGTGAGTTTGATTTGTCAGATCTTGCTAAAGACAATTAGTTTCATGATCCAACTAACAAAAAAGTAATGGGGCTGATGAAAGATGAGTTTAACTTCAACGTTGTGACCGAATTTGTTGGACTCCGAAGTAAAATGTACTCGCTAATCACAGCGGCAGAAAAAGAAACAAAAAAAAATTAAAAGGAGTTAAAAAAAATCTGTTGTTAAAAATAATGTTACGCATGCTGATTATCTCTCAGTTTTGTTTCATAATAAAAAACACAGTGCAACAATGACAACCATACGATCTTACGAACATACAATACTTACCGATAAAGTTGTCAAGCAAGGTCTAACAAATTTTGATGACAAACGTTATTGTAAAGATGGAATAAATGCATTTGCTTTAGGTCATTATCGTCAGACAATAAATAAATAATGAGCTATTATTCAAAATTTGGAACATTATTAGGAGATTCGGTTGTAAGTATAATAACAGACTTATCAGACTATCTGAAAAAGTCTGGCGATACAATGACAGGAAACTTATTTATGTCAAATTCAAAAATAACTGGTTTACCAAAAACCTCGCAGCCATCGGATGAAACTGATGCTATTAGTTATGCTTAGTTAAAAGAGGAACTTACACCATATTTTAAAAAATCTGGTGGACCAGTGTCAGGTAATACAAACATGAAAAATAATAAAATAATTACGACATATGCTCCAGTTAATCCTAATGATGTAGTAAATAAAGCATATGTTGATGTAAAACGAATCAAAAACAATGTTGGGTATATTCCGACACTTTTTAGTGTAGATGACAGTGCTAATTATTTTCCAGGACTTTTCGTTATAGTTGACAATAGAACTGAGTTTGTGATAAGTGCATCGTCATATTATCCTAATTATCATCCTTATAACGTTTTCTCTGACAGAGGCGAGTGGATAACTGGAGATTATGAAAATTTCTGGATTAAAGTTAAATGTCCAGAGCCAGTTGCTATTTGGAAATTTCATGTACAAGGTCGATTAGACTTTACGGTTAGTCGAATTTATAATTGGCAATTGGAAGGATCAAATAATGAGGACGACTGGGTATTGATACTTGGTTCACATGAAATTTATATTACATCACAAATAAAAAAAAATTATAATTCCAAAAGAAAGTAGTTTCAATATGTTCAGTTATTACAGATTTTATGTTGTTGCTGCTGAAAAAATATCTAAAGAACGTACTTCATTTCCAGGACTTAGATCATTTCAAATATTTACACTTCACGAAATATTTTAATCTTATAAATATATTTGTGCTAAATTAATTATTTAAAATTAATGCAAGAGCTGCTTTCTTCTTTTCTGGAAGATTGCTTTTAAGACGCGTATAAACATCCAAGTAAGGATTAGCCATCCAATCATCTATTTTTTCTTGATCATCTTCGTTTTTTATCTTAAAACATATCATATTGATTTATCAGGTGTTTGAACATAATCATGTAATCCAATTTTATATGATTTAGTTTTAAGTATAATAGCCGCTAATTTTATTGATTTAAATTTTGTAAATTGCTTTTTACTTAAATTAAATGCTATTACATTTATACTACTATCAAAATTAGCTAGTGTATTATACTTTCTTTCTCATTGAGGTTTTCCTGGTCCAATTTTTGCTGGAGTTTGTACAGATTTTACAAAACTTTCAACACATCTCTCCATATAATCTCTGCCAAAACCGAAAGCCATTATATTTATTTTATTTATTTAAAATTTTATTTCTTAATCATTACCTTTTCATATACTTTTTATGCTGGATAGAAGCCTCAAAAGAGAAAAATACATTGAAAATTTATATGGAAAATTGGGGTTTTTTTTAAAAGCACTGAGCAGAGGCCTTTTATACTGAAATAAAGGCCCCTAGATGGAAAGGTGCTCATAACCCTAAAATAATCACTACTACTATTACATTTAATGCTGGCTATAGAATCCCCTAAAATGAAGCTTTCATATTTAAACTTCTTCTAAAAGACTTCGCTTGGTCTAATATTCATTGCCCATGGAAAGCCCTATCCATTAAACCGTATATAGTACTGGTAATGTTCAAATTCATGAAATACAATGAGGACAATATCTTTGTCTTCTAGTGTTTATTTTAGTAGTATGGTGTGAGGGCAGGAGTGATATCATCCCCTACCTGTTATGGTGCTTTTGGTTATTGTCATCTAGGAGATGATTGACCTTGGTGTTATTGCCCAGATCAAACAAGCAATAAAATATGAAATTAATAGATGGAATAACAGAGATCTAAGCAAAGATATAGAACTGAACAACACAAGTCCCCACATGTAAAATATAACAATTTAATCAATTACATGAACAAAATGAAACTGAACATGACATTTGAATGATAAACATTCTCTTAGAAATAGAATTACAAACTTTATGCAAAATGCAATGAGGCATTCTGTTATACCAATAAAACAAGTTTCATCATATAATCGAGCGAATGATCAAAATCAAATTGCCAGCATGTCAGCATGACCTGTTTGCCTGTCCTTTCCAATTCACTGTTGATTACAGGTCAGCACTGTCATATTTCTTCTCTCTCTCTCTCTCTCTCTCTCTCTCTCTCTCTCTCTCTCTCTCTCTCTCTCTCTCTCTCTCTCTCAAATAAATAAAACGCTTTTTAGGTTTTTCTTTCCTGGCGTCGAACAATTTTCCCACTCTTGTCATGTGACATATCTTGTTATTGTAACTCAACAGAACTAAGCTAATGTGGTCAGTTTGCAACCTGACACACACACACACACACACACCTTTATTACAATAAAATTAATGTCTGCCTAGCTGCTACTCGACGTTCCTAGCTCAGCTGTAA
Source organism: Megalonaias nervosa (assembly GCA_016617855.1). NCBI lineage: Eukaryota > Metazoa > Mollusca > Bivalvia > Unionida > Unionidae > Megalonaias > Megalonaias nervosa. Next base: position 23,202 of record JAECUM010010733.1, read on the forward strand.
CATAACTAGACCTCTTAGATAAACCATTACGTCCCTTTGTAGGTTGTAAATTATTAGCTGAACGACGTAGGTCGGCACACGCCGATTTTCCTCAGTTATGAGAATTCACAACTCGATTGCACAATCGGATTAGTGGACTTCACATCGTAACTAGATTACTTGTTAACTAGCGATTCATTGACATATACACAGTACAATCAATTCTTAGCATACAAGCTACACATTATTTAAGACATAAATTAATTCTCACAATTCATATCAGAGTAATGCGTGAAATTCCTACAATTTCAATTACATACAAACCACTACATCCGAACACATTCATATGAATGAAATATTGTATGACATTCTTACAATACATGAATCATAAAATATTAACGACCAATGAATGCAAGATTAACTTTTGAACTCGAGAAAAATTGAAGTATGAACTTAAAATCAATAAATTCAATAAATAATTGCAAATTCACCTCAATAAACATATTCTACGTGATTGAGACAATAACATTGTGCCATTTCCAGACTCGCTCTTTCTAATCAGCCGAATCTCTCTCTGGTTCGGGTCTCTCATATTCTTCCAGTCCCCCGTCCCTTGGATGATTTATTTAACGAGAAAAGTTACATGTTAGTTTCTTCTACTTCCCTTTCGGCAGAAAAACTTTTGATAACTATAGCTATGACAGACATAGACTTGTATTGCCTGAAGGCTTTATGTATGTGTAGTCAGCTCTCAGATTGGCATATATGCAACAAAATAAGTTATGTAAACGTTAATATAGTTGATTTTGGCCAAATATTGACTATTTTACCTGCAAAACATGATAAATCATGTATAAAAAAACAACTATCTTGGTTTTGTAAGGCATGCCATAAACCAAGATAGAGAACACTCTAGGTTCCCTTGTATATATATCACTTGTATCATATAGGATAATCTGGTATGAGTAATTTTAGGTAATTTATTAAAGATATTGTATTCATTCCCACTTTGATTTTAATTGTCCTGCTCTAATTGTCCATTTTTGTGCACTTTTTCCTGTCTTGAAATTGTTCATGCAGTTTATTTAGATAAGTTCTCTGGCATTCCCTTTGTTGAAGTAGCAGGGAATACTAACAGACAAGAACAGTTTCTTTAAGTCAGCATTTCCTATTGACACTTGTATAAGCCCAATTATAACCTACTATTGACTTTCAATTCATTCTATTTATTTCTGTCCAGCTACTCTTTTGGAATTTCCATATTAGGTCAAACATTGAGTGATCACCATATTAGTCACATATTGCCCATTCCTTCCATTTAAGTCCACACTGTTCTTCAAACTTTGCATCCCATCGCAAGAATCCAAATTGGAATGGGATCGTATTGGCATGTTTATGGCAGGCTGCACTCCACATGCCGGCATTGTAGAGAACATGAACTATGTGATAAAAAAACAGCCTCCTCATCTCAGGAAACAAGATTACATCACTCTTGAGGTCTCCACTACATATAGAAACCTGAATTTTAGGTTCTCACTTTATCAATAATGTATTTTTATATAATTTAATTGCATTGAAGTTAATACATGTGTTCATGAACTCATCTATATTACATGGATAATATATTGGAGGAAATAAAAATACCACACCTTATGTATATCATTCAGTTATCTCCCTTACACCAGACATAACATTTCAAAAAATAAAAACTCACATTTTCAGTGATTGGTTATGAAAATAAAGAGAAGATTTGTGAAGTATTATATTAGCCCTCAGTCTTGATGCAAATATAAGTAGAAGCAATTTAATAATTTCTCACAGGAAAGTTTACAAGTTTAAAAACTGATCAAGTATGTCTTGTTTGGTTTAGGTATTTGTCTGCTTAACTGAAGCCTGCATTATTGTTCATTTCCTATGTAGAAGAAATATAAACTATATGCATCTATATTATCCAAATTATTCATCCTTTTATATTAGATGGGAATGAACACCACTTCACCTGAAATTTTGGTGCCTGTAAGGGATGTTATAGCACCGGTGCCTTCGGACTGTCCTTGGACCTATGGGGCACTGCCTCCATATATTTGTCCAAGGTAAAGTCATCAAACTTTCACTTCTCATTTTTCTCATTGCTGCTTTTGTCTACTTTAATTCCTTTATCATATGCTACATCTCCCTTTTAGATACACACCTTCCTCCTGTTTTTAACTCCATTTGACTCACTATACTTATTGCTTATCTGTGGCATTTTTCTGTATTTTATCCCCAAATTTCACCCCCAAATTCAATATAAGCACTTAGAAGCTGTGATCTACTATATTTGGTGACAGATTGGCTTATTGCATCAATTTTATTCACTACACAAAGGAGGAAAGCTTTCTATTTGTATTACAAAAAGGATGGGTAGGTTGACCTTTGTGTGAGGACTGGGGGTTAGTGACCTCATGTATCTGCAGACAGTGTAAAGTGTTGAAAGCTTGTACTTTATAACAAGATTGGGTCATGTCCACCTGTCTCTGATGTTAAGTTCTGCATCTACCAAACAAATATAAAGTCCATTGTTTTAGGTGAATTGTGCTTTTTGAAGTAGAAGAGGCACATACTATTTGGTACATTGACCTTTGACCTAGTTATTACATAATATGATATAATATGATTTATCCCATATCATCCATGTGAAGTTCAATAAGTGCTGATGTGAATAAAACACAAGTCCTAGTTAAAACAAGCCATTTTATTCCCAAAATGTTGTTTGGTAGTAAAGCACAAATATGAAAACAGCAGCTGAAATAGTTCAAAGACCATTACATACACATTTAATATACGACACAGCTTGGTACCTCATAAAATTGTTTTTGACAAGCGAGACTAAATACACTTGTTACTTGTACAGTCCCAAGCTATATCACAGATTATTGAAAAAATTAAGGCTGGCTGTAAAGGAAAGAACAGCCTCCCAGTGTATCCATAGAAACACATACATGTGGGCGGCATTTATGAACTGTACTAGTTTGATGTAGGAAAACAAATGGATGCTGAACATTTCTAGTCAAATAGTGACAGCCTTTTAAGAATAAAATGTATGAAATCTTCAGAAAATAGCACAAGTTGACTTTGGATGGTGGCTTTTGATAACTATAGCTATGACAGACATAGACTTGTATTGCCTGAAGGCTTTATGTATGTGTAGTCAGCTCTCAGATTGGCATATATGCAACAAAATAAGTTATGTAAACGTTAATATAGTTGACTTTGGCCAAATATTGACTATTTTACCTGCAAAACATGATAAATCATGTATAAAAAAACAACTATCTTGGTTTTGTAAGGCATGCCATAAACCAAGATAGAGAACACTCTAGGTTCCCTTGTATATATATCACTTGTATCATATAGGATAATCTGGTATGAGTAATTTTAGGTAATTTATTAAAGATATTGTATTCATTCCCACTTTGATTTTAATTGTCCTGCTCTAATTGTCCATTTTTGTGCACTTTTTCCTGCCTTGAAATTGTTCATGCAGTTTATTTAGATAAGTTCTCTGGCATTCCCTTTGTTGAAGTAGCAGGGAATACTAACAGACAAGAACAGTTTCTTTAAGTCAGCATTTCCTATTGACACTTGTATAAGCCCAATTATAACCTACTATTGACTTTCAATTCATTCTATTTATTTCTGTCCAGCTACTCTTTTGGAATTTCCATATTAGGTCAAACATTGAGTGATCACCATATTAGTCACATATTGCCCATTCCTTCCATTTAAGTCCACACTGTTCTTCAAACTTTGCATCCCATCGCAAGAATCCAAATTGGAATGGGATCGTATTGGCATGTTTATGGCAGGCTGCACTCCACATGCCGGCATTGTAGAGAACATGAACTATGTGATAAAAAAACAGCCTCCTCATCTCAGGAAACAAGATTACATCACTCTTGAGGTCTCCACTACATATAGAAACCTGAATTTTAGGTTCTCACTTTATCAATAATGTATTTTTATATAATTTAATTGCATTGAAGTTAATACATGTGTTCATGAACTCATCTATATTACATGGATAATATATTGGAGGAAATAAAAATACCACACCTTATGTATATCATTCAGTTATCTCCCTTACACCAGACATAACATTTCAAAAAATAAAAACTCACATTTTCAGTGATTGGTTATGAAAATAAAGAGAAGATTTGTGAAGTATTATATTAGCCCTCAGTCTTGATGCAAATGTAAGTAGAAGCAATTTAATAATTTCTCACAGGAAAGTTTACAAGTTTAAAAACTGATAAAGTATGTTTTGTTTGGTTTAGGTATTTGTCTGCTTAACTGAAGCCTGCATTATTGTTCATTTCTTATGTAGAAGAAATATAAACTATATGCATCTATATTATCCAAATTATTCACCCTTTTATATTAGATGGGAATGAACACCACTTCACCTGAAATTTTGGTGCCTGTAAAGGATGTTATAGCACCGGTGCCTTCGGACTGTCCTTGGACCTATGGGGCACTGCCTCCATATATTTGTCCAAGGTAAAGTCATCAAACTTTCACTTCTCATTTTTCTCATTGCTGCTTTTGTCTACTTTAATTCCTTTATCATATGCTACATCTCCCTTTTAGATACACACCTTCCTCCTGTTTTTAACTCCATTTGACTCACTATACTTATTGCTTATCTGTGGCATTTTTCTGTATTTTATCCCCAAATTTCACCCCCAAATTCAATATAAGCACTTAGAAGCTGTGATCTACTATATTTGGTGACAGATTGGCTTATTGCATCAATTTTATTCACTACACAAAGGAGGAAAGCTTTCTATTTGTATTACAAAAAGGATGGGTAGGTTGACCTTTGTGTGAGGACTGGGGGTTAGTGACCTCATGTATCTGCAGACAGTGTAAAGTGTTGAAAGCTTGTACTTTATAACAAGATTGGGTCATGTCCACCTGTCTCTGATGTTAAGTTCTGCATCTACCAAACAAATATAAAGTCCATTGTTTTAGGTGAATTGTGCTTTTTGAAGTAGAAGAGGCACATACTATTTGGTACATTGACCTTTGACCTAGTTATTACATAATATGATATAATATGATTTATCCCATATCATCCATGTGAAGTTCAATAAGTGCTGATGTGAATAAAACACAAGTCCTAGTTAAAACAAGCCATTTTATTCCCAAAATGTTGTTTGGTAGTAAAGCACAAATATGAAAACAGCAGCTGAAATAGTTCAAAGACCATTACATACACATTTAATATACGACACAGCTTGGTACCTCATAAAATTGTTTTTGACAAGCGAGACTAAATACACTTGTTACTTGTACAGTCCCAAGCTATATCACAGATTATTGAAAAAATTAAGGCTGGCTGTAAAGGAAAGAACAGCCTCCCAGTGTATCCATAGAAACACATACATGTGGGTGGCATTTATGAACTGTACTAGTTTGATGTAGGAAAACAAATGGATGCTGAACATTTCTAGTCAAATAGTGACAGCCTTTTAAGAATAAAATGTATGAAATCTTCAGAAAATAGCACAAGTTGACTTTGGATGGTGGCTTTTGATAACTATAGCTATGACAGACATAGACTTGTATTGCCTGAAGGCTTTATGTATGTGTAGTCAGCTCTCAGATTGGCATATATGCAACAAAATAAGTTATGTAAACGTTAATATAGTTGACTTTGGCCAAATATTGACTATTTTACCTGCAAAACATGATAAATCATGTATAAAAAAACAACTATCTTGGTTTTGTAAGGCATACCATAAACCAAGATAGAGAACACTCTTGGTTCCCTTGTAAATATATCACTTGTATCATATAGGATAATCTGGTATGAGTAATTTTAGGTAATTTATTAAAGATATTGTATTCATTCCCACTTTGATTTTAATTGTCCTGCTCTAATTGTCCATTTTTGTGCACTTTTTCCTGCCTTGAAATTGTTCATGCAGTTTATTTAGATAAGTTCTCTGGCATTCCCTTTGTTGAAGTAGCAGGGAATACTAACAGACAAGAACAGTTTCTTTAAGTCAGCATTTCCTATTGACACTTGTATAAGCCCAATTATAACCTACTATTGACTTTCAATTCATTCTATTTATTTCTGTCCAGCTACTCTTTTGGAATTTCCATATTAGGTCAAACATTGAGTGATCACCATATTAGTCACATATTGCCCATTCCTTCCATTTAAGTCCACACTGTTCTTCAAACTTTGCATCCCATCGCAAGAATCCAAATTGGAATGGGATCGTATTGGCATGTTTATGGCAGGCTGCACTCCACATGCCGGCATTGTAGAGAACATGAACTATGTGATAAAAAAACAGCCTCCTCATCTCAGGAAACAAGATTACATCACTCTTGAGGTCTCCACTACATATAGAAACCTGAATTTTAGGTTCTCACTTTATCAATAATGTATTTTTATATAATTTAATTGCATTGAAGTTAATACATGTGTTCATGAACTCATCTATATTACATGGATAATATATTGGAGGAAATAAAAATACCACACCTTATGTATATCATTCAGTTATCTCCCTTACACCAGACATAACATTTCAAAAAATAAAAACTCACATTTTCAGTGATTGGTTATGAAAATAAAGAGAAGATTTGTGAAGTATTATATTAGCCCTCAGTCTTGATGCAAATGTAAGTAGAAGCAATTTAATAATTTCTCACAGGAAAGTTTACAAGTTTAAAAACTGATCAAGTATGTCTTGTTTGGTTTAGGTATTTGTCTGCTTAACTGAAGCCTGCATTATTGTTCATTTCCTATGTAGAAGAAATATAAACTATATGCATCTATATTATCCAAATTATTCATCCTTTTATATTAGATGGGAATGAACACCACTTCACCTGAAATTTTGGTGCCTGTAAGGGATGTTATAGCACCGGTGCCTTCGGACTGTCCTTGGACCTATGGGGCACTGCCTCCATATATTTGTCCAAGGTAAAGTCATCAAACTTTCACTTCTCATTTTTCTCATTGCTGCTTTTGTCTCCTTTAATTCCTTTATCATATGCTACATCTCCTTTTAGATACACACCTTCCTCCTGTTTTTAACTCCATTTGACTCACTATACTTATTGCTTATCTGTGGCATTTTTCTGTATTTTATCCCCAAATTTCACCCCCAAATTCAATATAAGCACTTAGAAGCTGTGATCTACTATATTTGGTGACAGATTGGCTTATTGCATCAATTTTATTCACTACACAAAGGAGGAAAGCTTTCTATTTGTATTACAAAAAGGATGGGTAGGTTGACCTTTGTGTGAGGACTGGGGGTTAGTGACCTCATGTATCTGCAGACAGTGTAAAGTGTTGAAAGCTTGTACTTTATAACAAGATTGGGTCATGTCCACCTGTCTCTGATGTTAAGTTCTGCATCTACCAAACAAATATAAAGTCCATTGTTTTAGGTGAATTGTGCTTTTTGAAGTAGAAGAGGTACATACTATTTGGTACATTGACCTTTGACCTAGTTATTACATAATATGATATAATGTGATTTATCCCATATCATCCATGTGAAGTTCAATAAGTGCTGATGTGAATAAAACACAAGTCCTAGTTAAAACAAGCCATTTTATTCCCAAAATGTTGTTTGGTAGTAAAGCACAAATATGAAAACAGCAGCTGAAATAGTTCAAAGACCATTACATACACATTTAATATACGACACAGCTTGGTACCTCATAAAATTGTTTTTGACAAGCGAGACTAAATACACTTGTTATTTGTACAGTCCCAAGCTATATCACAATTATTGAAAAAATTAAGGCTGGCTGTAGGTATAACGGTACCAATTGTACAAGCCCAGGTGGGCGGAGCTTAAGGTGTAGTGAACATTGCATTCAGAAATAAACCACAAAACTAGCTGTGATTGGTGCATTATGTAAGAGTTGTACTTTCTGTTAGGCTTAATAAAAGTTGAGCCTCTTGGCAACATGTGAGATTATGTTAATTCATAACTATATCACATTTTGTATTTTTTATGATTTTTTTTAAAATGTGGTACACATGACTGACAATGTGTCTGGTGTAACTAGATAACTCTTACCCCTGTCTAGTTCCAGCAGAGTTATCTCTCTTAAATGCAATGGAGTACCTGGTTCTGTCCTTGTCAAATTGACAATCTAACATTGTTCTCTGTGACAGTGGGTGACATGCATGCTGAGGTAGGATAGAAAGTATATTTATTTCACAAAACATTAGCATTGAGGTCTATGGAAAAACAATTGGTACCGTGATACCATAAACATTCGTACCCTCATGGAAGCCGCTATTGTTGTTGTTACTAAAAATTGCGCATGCTCAGGTATAAGAAGCAGTTTTGACGTCACTGTTCTATGCGTTCCGCTCCGAGACATTTTTTTTGTCCAGTAATATACCTCCTAAAATGGCCGCTTCCGGTGTATGTTTTTCGCGATCTTGTATTCTGATTCTATCAATTATTTTTCTTTATGTAGATTGTTTCAGAAAGGACTTGTTCTCAACGAAAACTTCTTATCACTGGATATATGATTTGGACCAGCATGTCCCTCAAGATGAGTATATGAAAACTGAAATCTCTGGACAATCGTGTCAAGCTATCCACACGTCTGCGCTCATTCGACATGGGGCCAGATATCCAAGTTTAAAAGACATACGAAGAATGTCGGAACTGCACAGGAAACTGTTAAGATACAAAGTAGATAAAAAGCTCAATTTCCTTACAAATTGGAAAAATCCCTACCCAGAGGCCGAAGAAATGGGATTAGTAAAATTGGGTGAAGTTGAACAGTATCAATTAGGACTGAGAATAAGAAGAAAACTATTCAGTTTATTTGACAATAATATCGGGAACGTCAGATTTGTATCATCGAGCACTTCACGGACAAAGAATAGCCTGCAAGCATTTTATAAAGGATTTAATGGGAATGTGGATGAAGCCAGTAATGTACAGCATGATATTGATGATGAGATATTACGATTTCATACCAAATGCAAAAGGTTTTTGGAATCTGTAGAAAACAATAAAACGCATATAAAAGAATACAGGAAGTTTAAGTCTGAAAGCCATGCTGTTAACTTGGCTGCTGCAGTTGCAAAGAGACTTGAAGTCAATGATTTGAATATAACTACAGGTATATGACAAAAACAGCCCTCAGCAAAATAATAATATTTACAGCATGAAAACTATATACCTTCTGTTTTCTTCTTCTTCTCCCTCTGTTTTTATGTGAAAAAGATGTTTGAAACTTTTAACCTGTGTCATTCTTTAACATTTACTCTATTCTAGATTGAGCTAAGTGCAAAACAGTTTGGAATGTCTAAAATGTGTACTACTTTCAGTCTGTCTGTTTTACATTTCAGTCCACAACTAATAAAAATTGAGGATTTGAATTTAAAGCTTTTTAAACTATGGGTTGATTGGTTGAATCAATATTTTCTGCAATACCAGAGTTTGCAGAGAACAAGATCCAGAATGGGAAATTCCATAGTGTCACTCATTTTAATGTTTTAATTACTTAACTGAATACTTGATACAACATTTATTACAATAATGCAAGTGTGCAAGGAAGTGATGACAGTGCAGTGCAAACAACTCAGTTAAGATGGCAGAACTGTTGAAACAAATAAGAATATCTAATTTTTTTTAGCTCAAGTAGTGCATTAAGTACTGTCTACTACTTTCTTTATCCCCTTAAAATCATGTGTGTCCTCTAGGTTTGGAGGGCAGGACACAGCATTCCTTGCTGTTGGGATCCTAGGTGCAACACTGACATTGCATCCCAGGTACGTCGGTATAGTAGCACTTGAAGCTGATGACATACATGACTTAAAGTTGATAAAAGAAATAAAAATGGAGAGCTTTGTGTATCTTCAATAAAGTTATTAAGTATTTTGGCAGTGTTCTTTCTTTGGGCATTATTATCCATCTGCTACCCATTAATTATCAAATTGATAACCCTTCTCTGCAATATAAGAACATCAATTTAATAAGATATGGTTATGTAAACTAATACACTATAAGATGTATCATATTGTTGTCTCTATTAGTTACCAAACTTTGTAGATGGCTTGCACTATTAATTTCAGACTCAATGATCAAGGTGGCATTGCAATGGAAATGATTTCTGCATAATAATTTAAGTTATTGACCATTATAGTGCCAAACTGTGAATAGTTTGCACTTGGGATAAGGAAGAACCCTATTGATTTCAGGGCCAAAATGTAGCAGGTCACAGTCACTGTGACTAAAAGAAAAACGGTTTCAGCATCATAACTCAGTTCTCCACAGTCTACAGTTATCAAACTTTATAGATGGCTTGCACTTATGGTAAAAAGAAAGATCCATATTGATTTCAGTATCAAATGGTCAAATGTCAAGGTCACTAACAGAATTATCAGAAATGTTTCCATACAAAAACTAGTTCTGCATGACATATCTCAGCCAAACTTAATGGATGGTTTGCACTTAAGGTAAAGAAGAAGGTTACTAACTTGGGGTCAGAGTTGTAGTACTAAGCAAGAAGATTCATGGTCTCCATACTGTAACATTAGTTCTACATTCCAGACCAAGCCCAATCTTTGTAGATGGTTTGTACTGAGGTTAAGGAAGCAGTCTCTCAGATTCAGACTCAAAAGGTCAATGTCTCTCTAAAAGAAGAAAAATGGTTTCTGTGCAGAAATTTCGCTTATCTACATAGAGGACTACTAAACACTGGGTGTGCTTATAAAATGCAGTTTATGGTACTTGATATTGCAAATCCAGCATGAAGTATATAGTTTGTAGCTTTTAATATCAACACAAACAGTAACTTCTGATCTCATAATTCTTTGCTAAAACCAAAATGGTAGAATCAGTCTTTTTCTTAAGCCCCCCTCCACTGGACTTAAGACTTGTTTTTGAAGCATGGTGAGTTGCAGGGGTCACATGATTACAAAGGTATTATGTAACAAAATCATATACTGAATTTTCAGAATGGTCATGATATGCTCAGGTAACACAAGTAACCTATTTGCATGCTTACAATGCCAAAACAACATAGACATTAAGGTATCTGATCATTGGTATGTGCAAGGACAAATGGACTTGGTAGGATCTGTATATTGATATACATTGTATTGTCACTCCTGTATCACAATAAGTATTGTATCCTTGGCTAACTGTATAATACACATTATGTGTATTCAGTTGCCACACAGATATCATGTCTCATATTGTTTCGTGCCCTGACAGGTGATCACAGCTCTTTCACTGAACAACACTGTGTGTAATAATAGCTAGATATGTACTTCTAAATGATGAAATATTTTGTTTGTCTAATATAGTTTGCTATAAATTTTAAGTTGACCATGATTTGCAAACACTATGCAAAGATAGCCATTACTGAATCATGCTTTATAGTCTCTGTCCATTGCGCACTTAAAAATATTGTGAGAAATACTAAGCATCTTAATGAATGTGATGGACAAAATAAAATCTGGACTGGTGACAACATTTAGAAAATCTGGGATTAATTTTTTTCAAATTCATTTTTAGATTTGGAAAATTTCTTG
>JAECUM010010734.1:0-46807 GCA_016617855.1 Megalonaias nervosa
TCCAAATATTGGACAAAATTAATACAATCCGTACGAACCTAATAATGTAACAAAATGAGAATACAAGTATATGACCTTACATAGTACAAGGACAAAGGTTAATGATCCACATTAATTTCACACCACCAAAAGACTGATGTGTTTTACTGAAATAGCAAAAATGAAGTACTTTACCCATATAGTAAAAATGACGCCTTCACTCAAATAGTGCAAAAATGATGTACTTTACTCAGACAGTAAAAATGATGTAAAATGGGACAGATATCATACAATATATCTTTACAGTCCCAAAACAATGGGTATAACAAACCCCAAAATTAGCCCACGGCTAAAAGAATAAATGAGTTACACAAAACAATCCGTTACTAGAATACTTGGCTACCAGTCTCACTGGTCAATCAAGCAGTTAGCTTTACAGGTGATCACCGACCACCATTCAATCACTTGGTCAATCAGGCAATCAGCACCCACCAATCGGTCAGCAACGTCCGACCACCTGCTACTCAATCAGCAAAACACTGTTCAATCAGCTTGACCGCTGCTATGAAACTAGCTATGTCGTCAGCTCCATCGTCAGCACTATGGCTGCTGTGGTCAGCTTTACAGCTGCTATGGTCAACTCTATGGTCAGCTCTACAGCTCCTACCCCGTCAACTCTAATCACCATGGTCAGCTCTACAGTGCTATGATCAGCTTTATGGTCAGCTATACAGCTGCTACCCCGTCAACTCGGATCAGCTGAAAATAAATCTAACACCGTGTGCTAAGAATGACAAGGGCATACGCGATAACACGTAATGACTACATATACGGTAAGCTATACAAATTACATTATCGGTACACATTACAAAGCAATAAACAGGTTCAGAAGTGAACCTACCTGTATCCGATAAGAATCATATGGTGCTAAACGTGTCTTAATAAAATGCAACTTTATTGCTAATATAGATCTCCTGTTAAGTCACATACAAGAATAGAAAATATTTGCATTATATTACGCAAGCCGGAGTTACATAGAAAATATACAAAAATAAACATGGTAGTACAATAGTTATAACATATAATAGACATAAGAAATTAATAAATAACTCACATACCTCTACAGCTGGAGATCTGCAAGTCCTTAAGTAGACTGCTCAATGACAAGACGTTTCCGTAGTGTAACGTTTTCGTCCCATTGCACTTCGCACGTGTGGCACAGGATGAACCGAACTCACTGTTTCAAAATATTGTACAATATACATAAATCACCCGCAGGCATCTTTGTACACAAAAAACGAAACCCGAGTACATGTATTTAATAAATAACAAAGTTATTTATACAATTCCGTGACATAGCTGTTACAACATGTCTGCTGTATGATTGTCGAAATAGTTTTACTGATTTTCACAACTGTAACTTCAAACTCTATATCCCTAGGCGAATAGCATGTCTTTTTCCCAGTTAGCTTATAATATTAATCCAAATTTAATGCCGTCATACAGATAGCAATTGGCTAGTATTCCACATTGAGTACGTCTCGTCTGCATTCTAAGAACCTTCCAAATCTGCATATGAACAATTATACAGAATTTTTAAATCAATCGACATTTATTATTTATTGATTACTGTACGAAAATCTGCTGTATGGAAATAAAACTTTGTATTATTTTATCAGGGACTATTCATGTACATGAGGTATGATGAAGGGGGATATGCATGCTTCTTGACAACATTCAATGCGTCCGAAGGACTGGCTCCCAAAGATCTAAAGGAATATCTCGAAAAGGTCCAGGTAAATATACATGTTTAATATCATAAGCCCCATGTAAATATGCTTCATGTGTAATATCATAACGACCTGGCGGTTCAAATCATATGGGTTCATATCTCTCACATTGTAATGTGTATATGTACAAGTAACTAACTTTAAAAAATTAATGTCATTTTTACAATTCTAACCGACAACTTCATGCAATTTATAGTAATCTAGAAAACGAGTCCTGACCAGATTATGTTTACTTTAGTATTTCTAGAACTATTACTTTGAAAGAAATTTTCACGTTAGTATAGCTTACAATAGTCATGTCACCCTGGATAAATTCACCTTCGAAATGCACTTATTAGTCTATTTCATGTAAATAATCACATGTTTCACTGAAACAAAATAAAAAAGCAAAAATAGATAAATAAATAAATAAATAAATAAATAAATAAATAAATAAATACATAAAAGTAAATCAACAAATACAACAAGCTCTAATTACGTTTATCTTATAAATAACTTATTATAATTGTGACACTTCATTTCAGGGTACTATTGTTGCTGAAAGAGAAATTCACAATTGTTACAAAGCCACGAGTGTTTCAATAACGAACCGAAATTTCCTTTCTCCAATGACCAAGGACCTGTGTAGCAATGTCAAAATCTTTTGGATCATAAATGAAGGTAAGATAACATTGTGTAGTAGCGACCTCATTGAGACATGTTTGCCTCTATTGAGGATCTCATGAGCATAGCAAATTTTCAATGTGATTGAAACAGTAATTTGTCTTGGAATTGCTATATTGTATGTATGCTGTGACAAGAATATGAATTTATCATAGAACTGCGCTATTAAATATTTTCTTATGACAGGACTTGGAATAGTCCAGCATCATTGAATTATTAGACTTCTTACAGTAAAAAACTAATTTTAAAATCACCCATGGTCGACCAAGTAGTTGTATTAAAGTTAAAACATAATCGATCATTGAGCCATTCCATATAAACTGGATTCCCGGTTTACTCGGCAAAAGTTAAGACATACTCCCAAATGACAAAGATATGTTAATGATTGGTGGAAAGAGCTTCGTTATCTCAAATTGTATAATTTCTCTCTCTCTCTCTCTCTCTCTCTCTGTAACTGGCTGTATATTTTGCCTATATCGCATTAGTGTATTTTTCCTGGATAAATCACGTACATGCTAATCGCTGTATTTGATTTTTCTTTTGTATTAGATTGTGCAAGCCCACTGGGTGGAAGACAGAAGAGACTTACTGCAAAAGTAAAACTTTGCATTTTTTGGGGAGAGTTATGCGTCACAGTCACAGTCACAATCGAGTGATGAGAAGCCGCACTAATGCAACCAGAAATATATTTTCACAAGATACTAGTGGCGTAGAACCCTGCTACATTATTTAGACTTGTAATTTGTAATTGTCGGAGTGGATTCGACATCGATCTTTATACATTTGCTCGTTTCTGTATTTTTTTCAAAGTATTAACAGCAGCTGTCTCAACTGTATGTACACGTTAGATATACACAATTGCTTCATAAAAATTGATTCTGCTGAAAACTATAGGATAACGTTTCTAATTACTGTTGTAATTTACTACATAAGACAGAATATATTTAATTTAGAAGATCACTTGTACACTAATAATTTTGAGTGTTAAGAAAGCTAAACCTCCATCAAAATTAATATATCCAAATTAAGTTAAAATGTACTTTCATTTGATCATTATTTCACGGTTATTATCATCTCTGAAATTAGTCTGCAGTTTTCATGCTACTCAGATTGGAACAGCGGTACGGAAACTGGCTGAATGTCTGACAAAATCAAATGGTGACTGTGATTATTCTAAATTCAATTGATATACAGGCTCAAATATGGACACGTGGCATAAGTCTTTTCTTTTTAAGGTGTGTGCGTGTGTATCCATTGATATTTTCTTTACAAAGTGTGCGCGTTTTCCAACTGATGTATTACTAATAAAATCTAGTATGATTCTGAGTTGTTCTCTTATTTTTGTTGTGGCTGACATACACTGATGTAAATCTGACATAAATGTTTGCTTCCACTTATGTTGCCTTATGAATCTGAGAATAATAAAATGTAGTCTTGTATTATCTTATCAACGTTACCAAAATAGACCATGTAAACTTTATCATTTCCCCTATGATTTCAATCGAAAGATTTCATAGTATGATGCCATCTGGACGTATTTTAACGATGCAGGTACAATCGTAATAGATGCTTTCTTTCTTTTAACTTTCTGGATGAAAATAAGGTCTTACATTAACCAAACTATGTAATAAGAAACTGTCCAGGAATAAGGAAAAGACGTTGGGGTAGGGGTGATTTGTTTACCTCTAACATGGAGTCCACCCTATATACAAGCGTTGTTTAAATATTAACTTACAGAAGTAAATAAACTCAGCTCTATTCACAGAAGAATGTGCGTATAAACCGGTTTCCCAAATGCCAGAACATTATCCAACCACAGCATATTTACGCACTAAATATGTGATGCAAGTTTGACTCAAAATGAAATTTTTTATGTCTTATGTCTTCTACTGTTCCAAATACATTAATTCAAATATCCGGTCACAAATATATTACAGTTAATGTGGGAATTTCTACATCCAATAATCATCCTTTTCACATGAATATCGCAACAATGTAATGTTCGTTGTGAAAGTGACACTTTAGGGTAAACATGGATCGTCTACTATACCCTAACCGGCAGTGTATCAAACAATGTGACATCACACGCATTGGACATTCTGTGTTGATAAACGATTTTGTCTGCGCAAAATGGCCTGTTTATTCGGAAGGACACTTGTTCGTTGATTTATAATTTGTAAAAACATAATATTTTACTTTTAAATGTTAATACTTGTTCAACTTCGTTTGGAAATATTTTTAAGCACCACAAATGAAAGGTGCAATAGCCCAGTCAGAATGAACGAAATTATACGTTCTTCTTTCTCTCTAAATAATTTCTACTAAAATAAAAATATGTAATGAAAAGACTCGCAAAAGCTGGACATCATTCAACTCGATGCATAAATTCAATGTTAAATCATTACCATTTGAGATCCACTATAAATAAGACACGACGCATGGATACGTCAATGGAAAGTCATTTTCCTTTGAACGTTTGGTAAGTAGACATATAACACACTCTATTTGGGCCAACTATTTTTGTGCTTGCAAAGTTTCTACTACAAGTTCCGTACATTACAAACATAAATATGTAAGTAAAATAAAAATAAATAACAAAATGTCATAAAGTCTTCTAGCGTTATCTACATATGTTTCTCACTTTACCTATAGTGTGTACAGTATAATATGTTTGTTATTACAAGACGTTAACATATCATATGCGATTTTGATTGGTCCAGATAGGCCCATGAAAGTCTTCCGCAGTATTCTGATTGGCTGCTATCGTGGAAAACATTCATTACCCGGCCTACTGGAACACTGCTTTTACAAATACTACTAACATTATGACCGCCATTGTTTCGAATCGACTGACCAAATGGAATTGTGGAAAAAAAAAGTCACGTCTGTCTGAATATGGCCCATTTAACCCCAGATAAGCTCGTTACGCCATGTACAGATTATATAGCGCTGAAAAATGGCGTTAAACCCCAAACAAGAGCAGCAACATTAAATAAATCTAAGGGAATCGGTCAGTTGATAGCTTGAGTGTGGAAAGGGGTTGGAGGTGTACATGTCACATCGAATCCACCCTATATACAAGAGCGGTTTAAATGTTAACTTATAGGAGTAAATAAGCTCACCTCTGTTTACAGAAGAGTGCGGACATAACCGGTCTCCAAACTGATTTTTTTTTATCCAACAACATCATGTTTACACCGTAAAATAGCTCTTACCATGTGATGCAATTCTGAATTTGTCTATGTCTACTATAGTCGAACGATGCCAATGTCCGGGCACAAATACATCACTACAAATCTGAAATATCGGCATCCATGACCTTCCCTTCACAAACGAACAGTTTGAATGTTTGGAAGTGAAGCTGATAGTAACACATTCTTGCTGTTAAACATTTCTCCATGTGACATCATACTGAACTTGCATATACATTCCGTGTTGAAAAAGTATGCTGTTTGAGTCAAATATTCTATTGATTCGAAAGAAAAGCTGCTCTTTGTATTATAATTGGCAAAAATTAAACTAATACATTTTACTAGTTATAGAACAGCGCAAAACATTCCATGGACTATTTTGTACTCGCAACAAATGAAAGGCGTTATTAAACTTGTTTCTTAAAGTCAATATTAAATCATTACCCATTGGAGATCCTCTGTATATCAGCATGTTGCATGTCTCATTTTCCTACGTCAAACAATTTCTGTGGAATTCGGCTAAGAACTTTTCAATGAAAGAGTCTATGTCCTAAAGGTGCCAAACAATAAGCAATAAAAATAAAATAAAGTAAAAGAAAATTTCAGATCAAAATCTAATCAGGATCCTTGCATCTTCATTAACATGCCTAACAAATTTAAAATTGCCTCGGACAAGCGTTTTGTGCTTAGTCGTGCTCAAGGGTATTTCACAGGCACATAGTGTAACACTCAAAATTACCCATAACCCGGCAAGGCGTATATTTAAAAATCTTCAGCAAGCATCTAATCGTGTGTCAATGTATTACCCAATGGAAATTTTAAGATTATTGGAAAGTGTGGAACTCTGTGGGAATTACTCATGACAGAGGAGTCACAATGGGACTCTACGAAAATTAGATTTGTGAATCTAAGGAACTTTATCATGGATATGTCCAAACGTTAATAAATCCAATTAAATCGAGAAATACATGCATTGACTGAGAAACACGCGGAGAAACGGGAAAATATATATCTGTACAGACAAATACAAGCAGAAGGATAAACTGCAATCATTACAAACACAGAGAAAAGGACAAACAGCTATCTTGAAAGATAAACACACGGAGAAATGAACGTACGCACGCACAACCTAATCACATAAAACACACATTATTAAAGAGAAATACACCAAAAGACGAACACGTGTATATCATTACAGATAAAACACAGGGAGACACGAACAAACACAATCATAAATGCAAAGTAAAGTGTAAGGGGAATATGAAATGTTGTGGTTATGATGAAAAATACCCATCCTTCCAAAAACAGAGACGAACCACGCACACAGCTAATAACCCCCCAAAATAATCGAGTTCGTCAACAAAAACCCACATTCTTAGAAACTCGTGTATATCGGGATTATCTTATGTTTATGCTGAACAGCATGCTGTCTTATAGTACCTCATGTTTTGATTCAGAAAACAAAAACTATAAACAATGTATATTTAATATTAGTTAAAGTTTCAGTTCAATTAGGGTCAATTCTGTTTGTCATGGAAATGGCCAGCATTCCTAGGAACTCGCCATAATCGTCCTTTCAACTTTTCCATGGCAAACGGCATAGTTCGAACAGTACATAATGCTAATAAAATAATTATAATCATTGGCGAGGGTTGCATTGCAAAAGGTCCCGCTAATTACAATATCCACGGGAGGGCGTTAAACAGAGAAACTTATTTTGAGAGACAATGTTAGGAGAATGGATATTCAGGGGTCATAACTCATCCCCAAAAATCTGCAAGACCTGAAATCAAATTCATTCGATGTCTCATCAGCATAAAGACGTAGACTAAATTTGGTTGAAATAAAACAATCACTGGAAACGTAATGCTGCAGAAACGGAAGTAAAAGACATAGCCAGTCATGGGTCAGCTCTGTCTCGTTATGTAGTCATTAAAGAAACGTATTACGTTTTATGTATTTATCATTATCACATAGTAGGTATAGTTTTCCTATAGTATGTACAGTTTCATATTTTTGATATTACCACACATTAAAATATCACTTTATGTGATTCTGATTGGTCCAAATAAACCCTTGAAATTATTGTGCACGATCCTCTTTACTGATTGGCTGGGATCGTGGGAAAACGTTTTTAACCCCGCCTTCTGGAATGTTTTGTTTTGAATGAACATTTTTTGGCGGCCATTTTTTAACTCGACTCACGAAAGGAAATTGAGGAAAAATTACCTCGGCTGTCTGAATATGGATATGTTACCCCCACAGGGGTTTGTTATGTCATGTTTAACAATATCATCATAAGAAAAATGACGTAACACTACAAGACAAGAACAAAAATAAGAAGTAAAACTAAGGGTATTGCTTATTTAATCGCGGGTGGCGGGGAGGGTGGTGGTGGTATATCTGTAACATAGATATAGAATCCACCGTATATACGAGCGTGGTTTAAATGTTAACTTAAAGAAGTAAATAAACTCACCTCTGTTCACAGAATAATCTGGACATAAATGGGTCTCCTAACTGACAGAACTTTATCCAACCACAGCATCTTTACGCAGTATATATGGGATGTAAATCCGACTCGAAAAGAAATTTGTTGACGTCTTCTGTTCAGTCTATTGTTCCAAATCAAATACTGCAAATATCCGGTCACAAATGCATTGCAGTAAATGTGGGAATTTTTGCATCCAGTAATCCTATTTCACATGAAAATCGCAACAATGTAACGTTTAGTTCTGAAAGTGACATTTTAGGGTAAACATGTACTCTACTGTAAGCCTACTGTACTGTGTACCGTATCAAACAATGTGGCAGCATCACATCGCATTGATCATTCTGTTCTGAAAAATGATTTTGTCGTTATAAAATGTTCTGTTTATTCGGATGGAAGCTTTTTCTTTGATTTATAGTTTGTAAAAAAGTACAATCTACTTTTACAAGTTCAACATTGTTTGGGACTATATTTTATGCACAACAAATGAAAGGTGCACCGTCTGTCAGAATGAAAGAAATTATTCGTTCTTCTTTCTATCTAAATAATTTCCACTTAAATAAAAACTATGTGATAGAAAGAATCTCAAATGGGTAATGATTTAATATTAAATTATGAAACTTGTTGAATAATGTCCGCTTTTGCTCGCCAAGGCTCGCAAAAGCTGGACATTATTCAACTCGTTTCATATATTCAGTATTAAGTCATTACCCAGTTGAGATCCTCTATTTAAACGATTGTGCAATATATTCCAAGGTAATTCGTTGAGGCGAATGTTTAACAATGCATGGTCTTGGTCAGCATCTTCTATCACGTCTAAGGCTTTTCGCAAGTACTGTGTTAAATCTGAAATCATATGGAAGAGCGCAAAGACACAGGGGACAATGATCCGTTAGTATTCGAAATTCTAATTGTATAAGTTCTCAAAATGAACGATATATTCAACTCTGGCATCACTAGGATTGGTGCACTAATAATATTTCCCTTAAGGGCCTTAAGATGTTTCCTGGCATGATCCCGAAGAAACTTGATTGGGATATCCTTTCCTTGTTAAGTCCGTCTATGGACTAGCTATAGCGGCGAAATTTGGAACGAACATCCTGACACACCCTACTAACCCATGGAATGATCTGAGTTTGTTTCTTAATTTCCGGTCCAGAAGCATCTTCGTCGCTTCAATTTGGAAGACGAATACTGGGAGTTTTAAATTTTCCCCGTACCTAGCATTTTATTTACTTCTTCCTTGATCGTCTCCGTTGCATTAAAGGGTATTGGATAGCTTGTATTTCTGACTGCTTCTGAGGTACTTAAGTTTATTTCATGTCTTATTAACATTATACAACATGGTCGTTCTGTAAATACATCTGGATGCTTACTCAAAATCTCCATGATTTATCGACGCTGACCTTCGGTAACTCTGGACACTCGCTGAAACTTATCTAATCCCTCTTTTCCAACCTTCACTGGGTACTCATTGGCAGTTTCTGTACTGGGGTCTTGCTTGTCACTTGATACATCTTCTATGACCGCAGCAGTGGCGTCACTAGCGGGGTGCGAGGGGTGCGGATCTCACCGGGTGACACCATCAGAGGGGGTGAAACCAAAATGACTGTCTATACAATTTTTGAATTTTTGTGCAGGAAGGAGGTCCATGGGGGTGACACCGTGAGTTACCGCACATGACTGTCTATACAATTTTTTATTTTTTGTGCAGGAAGGAGGTCCATGGGGGTGACACCATGAGTTGCCTCACAGGGTGACACCAACCCCAGTGACGCCACTGGACCGCAGTACATCAATCGCAAGACAGACAGAATCGTGATACATCGCTATTTACGCCTTGTCAGTAAGAAATTTGGTTAATACTTTTAAGTTGTCTTCTTTTACCCCAGTGACCTACTCTATTCGAGTTCTGAATTTCTGGGAGACAACAAGTTGAAAGTATGTTTTACGCTTCAACGAGGTAAACTGTATGCCTCGTAAGCATTTCAAACGTTCCCTACCCTTACACTGTTTTACGGCACCGGACCACAGATATGAAAAAGAACCAAACATTCAAGACCTACGTAAAGTAACGTCAATGCTCCGTCTAATCCAATTCTACTTCTGACATCATTCTAACATGATGAAGCTGGCTGGGATTGGATTGTGAGAAGACACTGAAAGCAATTTTGTGAATGAGATGTTTATTTAAATTGTAATAGTATAAAAAAAATCTGACACCATACTCGTGCGTATAAAGTCCATCAATGGACTAAAAAGAATGATGAGCACAACTGATATAAGGAAATAATATCAATTCTAAATGAAACTAATCAGAACATGTAACTTCACTGAGTAATCAAACAATAATCAACGTATGGAAATTACAAACAAATATGAACTATATATATCTACGATCACTTTAGATGATCAATGTATATATGTATATATGGAATTAATATACAAATATGAACACTGTATGATTCTATCACTAAGGGTGATCATAAATTATGCAATCTGTACAAACGTATGAATAAATATGTTTGATCCGCAAGAAGGATGTATGATCCACAAGAAGGATGTATGATCCACAAGAAGGATGTATGTAATATTGATATTCGCTCATATAGCCATATTAAACAAATGCTTTCACTCATATAACGATAATGAATAACAATGATGGAACAATGTTTCACGTGGAGTTCAGTGAACAATCACATCGTATTTCGGTTTCCACAGATCTCGCAGAGTGGTCAAGGATCTTACACGCATTGCCCGTTCAAGCTACTGTACCGAAGGATCCCACAGGAGCCTATATACTCTTGCAGACTCGTTGGTACCGAAGGTTTGGTCCCTCACGGCGAGTAAATCAATACCGTCCTCCCAGACAACGTCACCATCGACCGCAGCACCAAAACCCGACGCACAAAATAGCTCTACAGCTGAAGATTACTCCCGTAAAGTGAACAGTTGCCCCGACAAAACTCGTTTATCTGTAAGTTTACAACCGCAGAACTCGAGTTAGTAGGATTCCTCATTGCAGGCACTTTGCTCGTGCAGCAATGGGTAATCCGAACTCAGTAGTTTGAAATAACCACGGCTAAAAATAAATCAACCTCGGACAACTCGGAGAACCCATCAACGAAACTCGTGTATATTTTGTTCATTTATAACGCAGGTATATTTTACTACACCCAATACCCTAACAATCATCACGACAACCCAACAATGTCCCCGCCCAAGATCGAAATAATACAAAAATTAGGCCGTTGTCAGCCGCATATCTAAAAGATCGTTTGCCAAATGTTGAGGTTTTAATTCTTGGGACATCTAAAATATTTGAATATCTCAAATTCTATATATTGTGTTTAAAACATATAAATACTTCCAAACATTTAGGAGCATGCTTATTCAGAATTTTAAAAGTCTCTAGAACTACAGCCCGAAAACTGCGCACCTTAAGGGTTGGCGTTTTTGCCTTAAGCAAGAGTTAATGATAACTGCTTGTGTACTCTGTTACGTATATGTAATTTAATTGCTTGTGTGTTAATTTTAAATTCTTTTAATTTTATATTTGTTTCATTACATTTTATTGATGATATTTTTACTGGATTTGACATTTTTCCCAGTAAATTTAGTTCTGTTCTTTTATTCTGTTTAGAACGTAAAAGTGTTGTTGTATACTATTTTTAATTCACCTTGGTTCAGAAATTCGTAAACACTGAATGAAAATGATTGGTCATTACCAAGGTCATGTTCGGTCTACGTGTTAGGTATGTGTAAACAGCCTTTCTTTTTTTTTTATTTATTTCCAGCGTGAGAATCTAATTCCTAGATAGGGCTATTCTGGCCTACGTGTAAAATGGCATTTTTTTTTTACTGCGATGTTCGATGAATTAGTGACCACGTGACCCATCACGCGGGTCTGAAATGACGTTTTATTTGGATTTAATACTCATATCTGAGTGAACTTGAGTCAGTTGTAAAAATATCTTGAGGCTGAAAGGTATTTCTGTTGTAGCCGTTTTTAATTGAGTTTTTTTTTTTTTTTTATTTAAAAATAATTTATTCACCCTGGAAAATACTTTTCTTCATCAAAATTCTTGGACAATGACATTTATTGGAAATTTATTCTGGATTTCTAAATTGGAACATTATAAGTTGTGATTCAACGAGGAAATGTTGACATTCGTACAACTACTTCATCTGACGTCATCGTCCTCCATCTTGGAACTTCGTCGGGATTCTAACTTGGAGTCAATTAGAACTTTTTAGTGATAGGACTTATATTTTTAAATTCCAGAACTAATCATGGATTATATTCACAAACTATAAGTCCTTTTTCATATTTTTACCGTGTTTTCAAGGAAATAAATTATTCTGTTTAAATATAAAACGCATGTTGGCTTTCACTCTTTTCTTTGTTACTTTTTACGAGCCTTGTGACGTAACAAAGAAAATTGGGTCCTCGTCTTCGGGATATATGAATTTTGGCTAAAAAGTTTCAGAAAATTGATTTTTGAAATTTAAATTCCCCTAGGTTTTAAATCCCAAGTATTATTTCACATTTTGTTTGAAATCTTTAGTGAAAACAAAAGGCTTTTTCTCAATATCATCAAAGGTAGGAGTGTTCGGACATTTTGAAAATTAAAGTGCAGCTAAAAAAAAAGTTGGAATTAGAGATAAGACAGGTTCAGTTTCAGATAGAAAAGATACAAATGGAAAGAGAAAGGGAAGTAAGACAAATGCAATTAGATAAGGAAGAAAGAGAGAGAGAAAGACAGAGGCAGTTACAGAAAGAACAAATGCAGTTGCAGTTTGAAGAGAGAGAGAGAGAGACAGAGACAGATGCAAAAAGAGAAGGATGAAAGGGAATTTCAAATTCGGTTAAAAGAATTAGAGCTGGCAAAAGGAAAACACTCCCCTACTTTTGATGTTTATAAAAATATCAAGTTAGTGCCCCCTTTTAGAGAAGAAGTAGACAAATATTTTCCTCGTTTTGAAAAAATTGTGGAAAATTTGAAATGGCCAATGGAGCATTGGACTCAATTACTACCATGTGGACTTATTGGTAAAGCTAGTGATATTTACCATTCAATGTCAGTACAACAAAGTTCTGACTATGATTTAGTTAAGGAATGCATTTTAAAGGGTTATTCGTTAGTCCCTGAGGCTTATCGGCAAAAATTCAGGAACTATAAAAAAAAAGCTCGACAAACTTACGTCGAATTTGCAAGAGAAAAAGAGCAGTTATTTAAGAGATAATGCTTAGCCGAGAAAGCTGAATATAATTATGAAAGCCTCGAACAACTTGCATTGCTTGAAGAGTTCAGGAGTTGTGTTTCTAGTGATATTAAGACCCATCTTGAACAGCATGAGGTCGAAACCTTGGAAAATGCTGCTCTTGCTGCTGACAAGTATTCTTTAACTCATAAAGTTTCTGTTGCAGGCAAATCATTCACTCAGCAGTCTAATGGTAGGAAGGTATTTCAGCCTAATACGACTCCTTCTAAAACTCAATCTGGCACAACTATTAAAAATCAAGCTTCTAATAAACTTGATTCAAAATCCTTTTCTCTTCCTACGTGTACTTATTGCAAGAAAAAAGGACACGTTATTTCTGATTGCTTCAAACTGAAATATAGGCATCAGAATCAAGATAGACCTATCCCAAACGCTCTTATTTCAAAGAGGTCAATGTCACGTACTGAAAGCAATACATTTGTTGGGTCTAATAAACCCCAGTCTGATTTTATAATGGAGAATTATGAACCATTCATATCGAAGGGTTCTATATCACTCTTGGGTGATTTGGCCAATCCTATCCCTATTAAAATTTTAAGGGATACAGGAGCTTCTCAGAGTCTTTTATTATCAGGTACTTTGCCTTTTCCTGAGAAGACTTGTTCTAATGTGAGTGTTCTCATTCAGGGAGTAGAGTGCGGCTTTGTTAATGTTCCTCTCCATTGTGTTAGTTTGCCATCAGACGTAGTTTCAGGACCTGTGAGAGTCGGAATAGTGTCTTCTTTACCCGTTGAGGGCATTCATTAATTACTAGGCAACGACCTAGCTGGAGACAAGTTTGTGGTTAATCCACTTGTAACTGACAAGCCTTCCTTGGATCAGAAAGTCGATTCAATTGAAAAAGATTTCCCTGATTTGTACCCAGCTTGTGCAGTTACTAGACCTAGGGAAAAGAAAGCTCTTGGGAACGATTTTGATAAGGAAAGTATTCCTTTAGCTGACACATGTATTGGTCAGGCTTTTGACGAGGTCACTTTCACTTCTTGTTTGGATCAATCAAAAGGTATTCATCACAATGATCCTCTTTTAACTAATCATTCTCTTTTATCTAATCAGGGTGATAAACGACAATCACGTCTCGTCGAGCAGGAAAAAGATCCCGAGATCTCCTGTTTGTTTCAGAGGGCCATTAGTGAAACTGAAGCCACTGAAGTACCTGTCTGTTATTTTATTAAAAATGGAATTCTTAAGATTGTTGTTGTTGTTGTTGTTGTAGAGTTTAACGCCATTTTTCAGCACAAGAGAGGCTATGCATAGCGGCCAGTATTAATGGTGGAGGAAGAACCCTGGAAAATCCCGGGAAGAACCACCGACCCACGAGAAGCTACTAGCAGGCTTTCTCATGTACCCACGTTAGCCGAGCCTGAGACTCGAACCCACGCAGACAGAGGTGAGATGGCAGTGATCCGGAACGGTGAGCGCTTTAGACCACTCGGCCACTCGGGGCCCCGAATTCTTAAGAGACAATGGAGACCTCAGTTAGAACTTCTTAGTGATAGGAGTTATATTTTTTAAATTCCAGGATTAATCATGGATTATGTTCACAAACTGTAAGTCCTTTTTCATATTTTTACTGTGTTTTCTAGGGAAATAAATTATTCTGTTTAAATATACAAAGCTTGTTGGCTTTCACTCTTTTCTTTGTTACTTTTTACGAGCCTTGTGATGTAACAACTCAGCATATACAAATCTCAGAGCAGGCTCTTGAATTTTGTCGAGTTGAGCAGTGTTTATCTCATTGCAGAAATGCCAGACTAGAAGACAGAAGTTGAAATTGGAAAGCATAAATGTATTAAGATTGTCAATTTGTTGGGTCCAGTTAACTTCTGACCAATACGCTTCAAGACATAGTTTCCTTGAAGATTCCCTATAAAGATTTTAGGTAAATGAATCAAATTTCAGTTGCTAGGCATTATCCAGTCCTTGTAGATCAATCATTTCATTATACATTAAAAACAGAACGGTTTATATTTAGTACACGCTTCATGCTTAATGTATTTTCACCTGCAGCTAGTGCTTGAACTTTTTCCAGGTTGGCTGCATTTTGTTCGCAGTGAACCAGTCATTCAGAATGTTGGAATTTGTTTTACGAGTGTTAATCAGATTGCCAAATCTAGTTAGGAAAATGAAGAAGTATTATTATTGGTATAGTTAAATATAGAGACATATTTAATAAAATAAAAATATATTGAAAAATATTAAGAGTAAAGGTCCGAAGTTCAGTCCAGCCACAAAAGTTCTACTGAGCCATATGGCATACCAGAAGCCATTGGAGTTCGGATGAGGATATCATGAGGGAGACAGTAATAAACCTTCGGTAAATCCATCAAAACGGCAGCTATATATTTGTTTTCGTCAAGAGCCTTCTTCTGGTTTCCAGATGAACGTAACAGAGTGGTTTGGCATCAATGCCCTTTACAAAAAGTGCAAAAATGTTCATTAAAATGTTCGCAAAAGTTGATAAATAGGTCCCAATTGATTTCACCAAGAGTTTGTATATGGTAGGTGGAATGCTGACAGGTCTATAGTTGCTTTTATCAAACTTACAAAGAAATTATTGACGATTTAATATCTTTTTTGACAATGTTTGTACATTCAAGAAGAATGATCTTATCTTGACCATCCGAGCATTTATTAACAAACTATGTCTTAATAGTTAACCAGAAGTTCCGCGACTTAATTCACCCTGCACATCTTATAAAAAGTTGTTATCAGTGACTTATTCTTTTAATTTATGGAACAAATTTCTCTGGTTTCTGTATTTTCCCAAGGCTTTGAATCATCTGCACCGAACACATTTGTAAACATTATATGCGTAGGATATATAGATTTCCTTCGTTCTCTGTTCATACAAGGTAATGGTTTTCTAAGTGGATATGTATGTTTAATTGCAGCGTGTTTGTCTCTAATATTTAACAGAACCTTTTCAATATGAAGTTAGTCAGAGATGATTGATTCTGAGTCAACATTGGTAGACAACATAGTAAATGGAGCATTTTGTAAATCATTTACAAACTCATTCACATAAAATCTTGGAAATTTCTGTACGATGTTTTTCAGCTGATTGAGGAAGGCACAGTGTCTTCTAAATGTGTGAAAGCCGTATTACTAAAATCACTGGTTCTAGTAGACGCATTTAAAGTATCTATTCATTGGCTTTGTTTATTTTTAAGTATGAGATCAACACAAGATGGGTTACACCGATTCTTAAAATATGTATATTCTCTGTTAAGAATGCAAGATAAAAATATTATATATATCACATTGGATTCGAAATTTAGAAAGATCCTGTATATACAATAAAAAAACAGTATGGATTATATCATCGTGATTTTATCAGTGTTACATCGGATCTGCGTCAGAATACAGAAATCATCAACTACAAATATGATTATTTTATAATTTCTTGCCCCCGTTCACCTAAATACATATCTATCTTTGTAACGCCCCATAGCCCCACCTCTCTGTCTCTCGAACACGCACACATATGCATCCTTATCAAAAATTACTTTAGAGCACAATTTTTCTTTCCTATTTCGTACGCATCTTCAACGGAAAGTCTTTACATTAATGTAGTAGTGATGACACAACTCTGACGTCATGCAAAATAGTAGCGGCAATCACTGATTCTTATCGAACACACTCAGTGGCATTTATCAAACCTTTAAAAAAGCTACATCGTCAAGAACGTTTAATGCAAGCATTATGCAATATACTGCCCGCTTGCCACATCCGGTCTTCAGCCTGTTTTTATACATTGTACGTTGTGGCTCGCGATTACATTTAAAGGCAAATCCGGACCTCACCCTAGAGGAAGTTGCACATGCCTTATTTAGGAAATGAAGAAGAGCAGAAAATGCGACGGTTATCACTAAGCTACTGCTTTGGATTCTTAAATTACTCAAGTCAAGCTAGCTCAATATATCCAGTAGCAATACCATACACAGATTATAATAATTGAGAGAGAGAGAGAGAGAGAGAGAGAGAGAGAGAGAGAGAGAGAGATGGGGAGGAGAGAACTTATGCAGAAAAATTGTAAAAAACCCAAAATGAAACGTGCCTCAAGTAGTGCAGCATCGGGCCAAAAAGGGACATTCTAATGTGGGTTGACTGTTTTTGTTTAGTTTTGTTTTGTAGCGACAATAGCTAAGAAATTGTTTTCTACACACAGAAGATATTACAGCTGTCTTGTTGCTCATTTCCCACTATACGAAAAGAAAACAAGATGTAGTCAATACATTTATATGTGTAATTGTAGCAAGTTTTGTCTTTCTATGCCGCTGTATGAAGATCTGCCATCAAAAATCAGGTACAATGCAATTAATACGTTTCAGAAAGTAGATGGTTGTCAGCGATAAATTTGATTAGGAATATGTTGGTATTCATTGAGAAGTAATAATTCATTTCAATGTGTTGTGATGTGATGTGATTTGGATTTTTAAAATAGCTTTAACAATTTTTCAGTCATATCGCTACGATATCTGCAGTGTGGCAGTTTATAGTGATGTCTAGCGCTGGGGCATCATGCCGCAGACATGTAGCATGATGTCCCACCCAGTCACATTATCCTGACACCAGGCCGGCCAGTCCTAACACTAACCTCTTAATGCTGAGCACCGAGCGAGGCAGCTGCTAGTACCATTTTTGTAAGTCTTTGGTATGACTCGGCCGGAGATCGAACCCACGACCTCCCGCACCCGAGGCGAACGCTCTAACCACTTGATCTCCGAAAGATACCCGACTCCATAATGCCAAGCAGTCTATCTACTTAAAATGTAAAGGTGCGAGGTGCTACCAGTATACCAGTGTAGCACGGTACTTTTCACTGTACCGGTACTTCCATAGTTTCCGTTAGTGCGTTATGTACGGAAAGTTCCCAAATAATCTTATTATATAATTTAGTTATGTTAACAATATTTTGGTTTTTTTTTTTCTTCACAAAATAAGCAAAACATTTTATTATTTCTTTTACAAAACAGTTGTAATAATCATGAATTAATTATGAATATTAAAAATGTAATGAGTAAGATCCTTTAATCATATGTTTAACACGTGTCACATATGTCAATGTGGTGGCCAAAAGGGATGTTTTGTAAGATATTCGGGCGAAATCCAACTTTTGGAAAATATTCTGATGAAGTGCCACGTCCTCCACACTCCAACACCCCTCCCCCATGTAATTCTTTAGTTATATACTAGTGTATATTAATTTAAGAATATGTATTCCTTTGATTTTACGCAGAACAGTTGTTTTCTGTTTGAATTGTACGTACTTTCTTAAGTCAACTAAACATTTTCTCGTTTATTATGTGTGTTTAAGTTTACTCGCCCACTATGATAAATATTTAGCCTGGTTATCGGCATTCCACTCAACGTTCCCCAGCATATTCTATATAGTATATATATATATATATATATATATATATATATATATATATATATATATATATATATATATATATATAAACAAGGATGATCCAGGTTGGGCAGCTAATAATAAAAAATAATATAGGCCAATACCTCTTTAGTGACAACACGTGTAAGATAATGGAAACAGTAATAAATAATCAACTTAAATTCCTTCTAGAAAACCTGGGACTAATAGGCAACACGCAGAGCGGATTTCGCAACAAAAGAAGCACGATTGACCAAATAGTCAAATACGCCTTTAAACTAACATTTAGACAAAAAAAATATTAAAAAAGTGTACGTTACAGCCATCTTCCTATATTTAGAGAAAGCATATGAGAAGATGTGGACTAGAGGGCTGAATTTTAAAAGATAAACCTTAGAATAACTGGCAATATATACAAACGAATACACAACTTCCTAACTGATAGAAAAACGCAAGACCGCAGTGGACAAGTTTACTCCGAACAATAAACATCGGATATTGGCACACCACAAAAAACTGCAATCAGCCCAACACTACTTAACATCATGATAAACAATCTAGAAAAAAAAATTATGGACCAAAAACATCTCGACCTATGACAATTCGCATTTAATAGTGGCATATGGAAAGCTAGGAAGCCCACAAGCAGAGATAAACAAAACATCTACAAGAAGGGCTAAATGAGATAGAAAAATGAGCAGATAAATAGAGATTTAAATTGGCACAGCAAAAATCAATCGGCACAGTGTTCAAGCCAGGAGGCAGAAACCATCCACCCCCACCAAAATTATCCCTCAATTGAGTAACTATACAGTTTCAAAAACAGGCAACTTTCTTAGGTATAATACTCAATGAAGAGCTCACGTGTGCAGACCATATCAAAGAGCTCGTTAAAAGGTGCAATCGAGATATCAACTTGCTCTGCAACCTCAGAGGTGCAAATTGGGTATCTGACCAAAAGACGCTCGTGACCCTCTACATGGTGCTAACAACGAGCAAAACTTGTCTAAGGCTGTCATGTCTATACATCAGCGACCTCCGCATTAGTCCGGAAATTGTATATAGTCCAAACAAAAGCGCTCTGGGTGTTCACCGGAGTACTAAATAACACACCGACACAAGAAGTCCAAATACTACAGGAGAACCAACACTGTGGTGAACAACAGAGCAAGGAAATGATGATCTGGTACCTTACTCGAGTATCAATACACGGCACTAATCACTTTACGATCAAAGCCCTCATAAACTGCGATAAACCATTCTTTGAACGAATGAAAAGTAAATTACCCTGTGGGAAAATAATGGCAGAACTAACAAAAGGACCTTCAGATCCCAGATATTACTCCAGGAAAAAATAAGATACTACCCAGACCATCCGTGGACCTTTTTCTACGCCACAAATTGGCATTAAACTTAGAAAATTAGGGACCGAACAGAACGACCCAATAGGTCTCAGGGCCACAATATTAAGCTACACAGAGAACAAGTACGAGGCCTAAATATACACAGACGGGTCGAAATTTAAAACTCCAAATAAAACTAGCAGGACTAGTCATCCCAAAATTAGGCAGATTGTTTGGAAAAAGACTACCTGATGTGTGCACAGCATTCAATGTAGAATTCATAGCAATAAAAGCAGCGCTAAACTACATCAAAGCCAAGCCATGAATGGAAAAAATCAAACTGAGCGACTCGCACGGTGTCCTCCAATCCTTGGCATCCGCCTCATCAAAGAGTAGACCAAATATGATAAATCACACAAGATCTCTACTCAGACAAATATGGCAAACCAATAAGAAGGTAGAATTCGTATAGATCCCCTCCCACATACAAATTCCGGTAAAAGAAAAGTAGATGCAGAAGCGAAAAACAATCTCAATGAACCCATGATAAAAAATGTCGACTACAGCGTCACAGAAGTAAATAGCATCATCTGGAAAAAAATAAGTGCATTATGGCAAGAACAGTGTTACAAGTCTACCACAAGTAGAAAAATGCAGAAAAAAGAAAAGAAATTAATTAGGAACATAAAGTACTCGACCTTAAAAACTCCATATGAAACAACTATAATAAATAGGATAAGAACTGGAAGAACCCTATTGGCAGGATGTGCAGAATAATTTATAAAGAGGGTCACAAGCACAAGCTGCCCCACTGGCGACTCCGAAAACACGTGCTAAACACCTGCCCCTATTAAGATCAAGAAAGGGGAGAGCTACAAACCAAACAGAAAAAAAATTGGAGAACGAAGCACATACCAGGAGTTATTAGAGGCCAAAAAAACAAAAGCATAGGGAGTACATATAATTACATCCAGGAATTTATAAAAAACACAAGAAAAAGAGGGCAAATTTTGAGTTAAAAACTAACAACAACAACAAAATAAACTAAATATAGATACTCAAACCACAACAAAAGACAGTCGTAGCAGCCGTACTGGACTGCGTTATAGCAACGACTAAAACAATACAAAAACTAGCCTGAGTTCACGACCAAAATAAACGCACCAGCTAAAACTAAAAGAAAGTCTTAAAGGTCTTAGGAGATTACTTTATAGCGGCAACTTTAAATACCGTGGCCGGTATAGAAAGAAAGTACCCCCAACCAAACCAAACCCACCCCAGAAAACCAAAACAAACCCCAACAAGTCCAATCTTAAACACACACACACACACACACACACACACACACACACACACACACAAAGAAACAAAACAACGTAAAATTAAAACCATTTAACAAGTGAGAATGATGAACTCTAAACGAACCAAGGTTAAGAATAACACTAACTGAAACATGAAATAATTCAGCCATGATAATACAAAGAAAATTACGTACAAATAAAACCTCAAGGACATAACAAGAAAAGTAAAACTAACATAAGGCAAACAAAAACAAAAATAAATACATACAATAAAATAAAAAAGAAATAACGTTAAATAACCAAATGATTAATCAGGTAATAAATCAGGTCAAAAAATACAAAGACAACTACAACGCAGAAAAAGAGGACAAAACACGGCAGCAATAAAGGAGATCAGAATAAAGAAGAAAACAATAACAGCGTTGACGGAAAGAAGTAGCAGTCATAAAGAAGATCAGGAGGAAACGGAGTAGAAAGCAGAATTTGAGAACGGAGAGCGGACTCTCAGTGCAAAGACGAAAAAATGCAGTAGGAAAAGAGAGAAGTGCAAAAAGTATAAATTGCCTCCCAAAAATATCAAAAAATACCCAAAATCTCGGTATACAGAAACGAAACCAAAACCCAAATCAACACCTTCCCCTATCCCTACCCCACCGGAACAAACATATTCCTCTATAGCACACAACCAAATTAACGTATATAAACAGAGACCATCTATAACTTGCACACATTATGGTACCAACACCACCCACTCACCCCCAACTCAAAAAAGTAAACACACTATCTACCATTGAGCGCTTTCATTCCGGCCAAAGAAAACCTTCTTTAGAAAAAAACTTCTTGGCAATGGAAGGACATTGATTGGTTCGGTTACAAACTCAAAGCGTTGTAACACCCGAATTAAGATCGCAAAATTCGACGGCTACTGAAATCCCAAATGATTCGGCAAATCTTTCGGAAAATACAAATACGCATTGTACAAGAAAAATAATAAAATATTACACTGTGGGAAAGTTCACAATATTCGAATCGGATGTGACTCTTACGTATTTGGCGTTAGGTTAGGGACCGGCCAGTACAAAATAGGAAACTGGTCAGTAGATTTGAATTAATATAATGATGCTGCTTGTGTGAAACGTTAGAGCGTTATAAGACGGACGGGAGCATTCGGGGAGCATTTGCTTTCTGCGGTTTGCTCTGATGGCATGATATTATTGGTTAATCGCATAAATTAAATAGCACGTAAACGCATTCAAACCAAGGAGTCGTGCATACCAATAGGCGACAAACGACTAATATCCAATGAATGAATGAATGAATGAATGAATGAATGAATGAATGAATGAATGATGGGTTGGGATTAGTTTTAGTGAAGTCCCTGACAGCAATGTCGTGAATGAGACGTTTATTTATAGTGTAAGTGAATAATGAATGAATCTGACACCAAACTTGATCGTATAAAGCCCAGCAATGTATTTAACAGAACGACGCACATGAAAAATCTGACACAATGAAATGATATCATTCCTAACTAGAACTAATCAGAACATGCAACTTAAACGAGTAATCAAATAAAAATCAATCTATGGAACTAAAATAGGATTGATATATAGATCTGTTACCGTGGATGATCAATGTTTATAATTTAAACAAAAGCGAGCAATATCTCACCTGCCACCAAGGATATCAAAGTACAGGATTTACAATGAATAAGATATGATTCAGTCACAATGGGTGTATTACAACTCTATAGTCTTAAAACAATCAAAAGAACGAGTTGGAAACAACAAGCTTTGTAAAATTTAAGAAATAATTTATTTTCCCTAGAATACAAAGTAAAAATGTAAGAAAATGAACTTAAGGTATTGTAAATTAATGCCTAAATAATCCTTGAATTAATAACGCAAGTCCTAATGAATAAAGTTCGGAATAATCTTTATTGGTATTCCAAATAATTTCCAACGTTGATGAGCCTAGTGGCCTGTGTCATGGTGATGTACCAATAGTCTTTTGTTCAATCACAATAATACAATCCAAGAATAAATCCTTATTTGAATTTCACATTAAATCCAAGTCTCTCTAAAAATATTATTTTTGAGCACTTTGTATTTCCAGAGAATTTAAATTAAATAGTTTCATCCAAATCAAAATAATGGACAACAATAATACAACTTGATTCTGCTCAGATGTTATCGAACAAGTGACTAATCTTCCATTAAACAAAATTTATATTTTAAAAAAAATAAGGTATAAAAAAAGCCCTAATGAGGGCGAAAAGTCTTTTGTTCCAGAAGACCCCAAGCTAATATTAGGTCTGTTACAATAAAGCATGTGACAATCATCACGTACCCCAGATCAAGCTATGTGGAAAAAAACCAATGTCCTTGACTAATCTTACGATAATAATCCTAATAATTATCCAATGTTGTTTACAAAACTGTCACGGATTTTGGACAATGTGAGCTATTAGATAAAATTTTATATTACCTACGCCATATAATGAAATAAAAAAAAAACCCCAACAAAGAATGTAAATTAAATGTACATAACAGGTGATGAAAGTATATCATCCACAAGAAGGATATATACCTATATATGATATTGACTTTAATTTTCACTCATATAATGATACTGATTAATTTTTTAACAAAGGAACACACATAATTCGTGGCTTCCAATTGACGATCACGAAGTATTTTTGGTCCTACCTTTATCGTCGAATGGTCATGAAGCCACCAAGCATGGACCGCACGTCCCAGTTTGCCGAGGGATCCATCAAGAGCCCCCTTATTTGCAGCAGATACTCTGGTCTAAAAGCTTTAGTCCCACACTTCTAATAAACCAATACCGTCCGACGAATATACGTCGCTATCAGCAACAGCATACAGGTTACACGAAATCCGACCAAATTCTAAAATCCACTGTCCCATTAAAAAATGAGCTGTATAAAACATGAGTTAAGTACAAACATGATGTACGTTAGGCATGCCCGCATGTGAAGTTGCTTCCTGATATTTTAAATCATTTCGTCAGAACTATTGTACAAAATTATCATATTAACCAGATTAGTACATGAACGTATATCCGATAAGAACAAACTCACAGAAATTATAACAACTCAAACATTTTCTGATCCTTTAACACATGGAACGTATAATTGAATTTAATCCGTCTTTTTATATAATGACTAACTTAAAACAGAATATAGTCTATCTAATAGTATTGCGTTATATACCATAGGTCTGACTATCTGTAAAATTTAGAATAAATATTGGAACATCTATCACAAAACAGATAGCGAAAAAATATAGCAAATTTAAATTTCACAAACCAGCTGAAGACTGCTCCCGTAAGTTTATTGTTCTATTTTGCAATACAATTCTTAGTTTGGATGTGCAGAGCCTGCTGTAAGATATTTTGTCTTGCGTGCTTCTTGTTTTGATAAGAAAGCCGTTCGTAAACTGGACAGCTTCCTGACAAATTTCGTAACGAAACCCGAACATATTTTCGTAAAAGTCGTAAACACAATTTCCGGACTAACTAGATACCTAGATAGATTGATGGAAGAATGGATGGAGAGAGAGAGAGAGAGAGAGAGAGAGAGAGAGGGAGAGAGTGAGTGTGTGTGTGTGTGTGTGTGTGCGATTTTGACTTTTAACGTAGCTTTAACAATTTTTCAATCATATCGCTACGATGTCTGCATTGTGGCAGTTTATAGTGATGTCTAGCACTGGGGCATCATGCCGCAGACATGTAGCATGATGTCCCACCCAGTCACATTATCTTGACACCAGGCCGACCAGTCCTAACACTAACCTCTTAATGCTGAGCACCGAGCGAGGCAGCTGTTAGTACCATTTTTGTAAGTCTTTGGTATGACTTGGCCGGGGATCGAACCAACGACCTTTCGCATCCGAGGCAGACGCTCTCACCACTAGACCACCGGAGCGGTATAATAGAAAGAGAGAGAGATAGATATGTATGTATGTATGTGTGTATGTATGTATGTATGTATGTATGTATGTATGTATGTATGTATGTATAAAAACATTTAGTTTCGAATAGACTGCCATTGGTATTCCGAGGTTAGATTTCCTGGTGTGTCTAGGAGCAAAACGCTTTGCTTCTTATCATAGTCAATCAAGCATTTTATAACAGACATCTGTATCTCGTCAAGTGACTTCGTTTATAAAATCATATGGTTACATGAGATTAGTGTAGAATGGATGATTGTGTTATTGTATTTGTTTAGGTAACACCACGATAAAAATAAAGTTATATTTCTTTGCGCTGCCACGAAAGTCACAACATTTGATCCAGTCGATTAGTTATGCGTGAGTAGGGCTTTGTAGTCCTTCATGAGGCCGATTGTTTTAGCAAGCCTTCTCATTAATTATTGAAATATAATGCTATTCCTCTGAAACATAGGTTGACATGCAAACCTTCCACTATTCATTTTCTCCTTTCATGGACTTCATGCTATGGTTCATGTAAGTATATTGGTTCGTTTGCATTCTGTACAGGGCAAATATGGAGTACATTAATGTGTCAGAGAAATATCCCATGAGCGCAAAACTGCCAAGGTATATAAATAGTAATAATTGCGTCGATAAAACCCAATTTCTGGGATAATTTTAATTAAAAGAGTTTTATTACTTCTCCGCTATGGTGGACGGCTAAATCTGTTCTGTCGTGTAGTTTCAACGCATTTGAACGTTGTAAGATAAACCTAGGGTATATACTATTTGTAATTTTGTATTCGTTTATAGCTTTGTTACATTTTAGTAATTATTTGTTTATTCTGGGGAGTCGGTGTTGGGAAGATATTTCGCAGCCCTAGTAATTTGCCAGTTTTTAGGAGCAGACGTCATAATGGATGATATTTTAGGTACTCGTGTTTAGGTAGGAATAATTCTTTGTATTAGGCATTATGGTCGTGTTTTGTATTGCATGGTGTGACGTTTTGTATTGCATGGTGTGACGTACCAAGATTTGGCTCAAAAAGGCTTACTAATACGTCATTCAGATGTGAAACAAGAGAAAACCTATGCAAGTGTGAAATTAGAGTTTCGTGATGTGTGGTCATTAGGTGATTGGAAAAATGTATTTGCAGTGTTTGCGCGTTGAAGAACCTTTCAGGTGACATCAAATGCCGTATTGAGGTCCTTGGAAATAGGGGAATACGTGGACTATCAAGCCGCGCTCACACAGATGATTGATTCGCTAGGAATGAGACCCCTTACTTGTAACAGTATCTTATGTCCGCTACTGACATATCAAATTATTTCTTAGATTTTAAAACCTATGTAATAACTGAAGAGGTACTGAGTAAATAACTGCTATATCAACATACAAGTAATATTTAATTGCTGTTCAACAATAGTGCACAAAAAAAGAAAAGAAACATAAAAGGACACTATTGGTTTCGACACAGACGACAATACGGACACCATCGAATTATTGTAGCACAGACAAACATAAGCATACGGCCGTAATAAAAGTGGCAAGATTCACTGAAAATAGCATTCC
Organism: Megalonaias nervosa; assembly: GCA_016617855.1. Classification (NCBI taxonomy): domain Eukaryota; kingdom Metazoa; phylum Mollusca; class Bivalvia; order Unionida; family Unionidae; genus Megalonaias; species Megalonaias nervosa. The sequence continues at coordinate 26,969 of JAECUM010010734.1, forward strand.
ATTCTCGTTTGTCACGAACGCCTTTGCCGGTCACTATGGATGATCACAGTATGTGCGGAAAGCCTATGACCCAATTCAAACCAACCATCTTCAACAGTAGGTATGAATAATTTTATTTCAGAACATTTCTATATAACTATTTAATGGATTAAAAGACTAAAGTTGCCAAATTAAACCTGAGTGATATCATTGTTGTCCAAAATTTACAAAAAAACAAAAAAAAAAACAAAAACATTTTGTCACCTCTGGGAAAAAGTTCTGTCATTACTGAAGTTATTCTGCATTCATAACAATGTCAATGACGTCATACGAATAATGATTATTTTGCTGTAATATTTGATTTTGACGGTAATTGTATATGTGTGTGGAAAATTTCAAGACCATGTCGTGCACATTAATACAATTATAAAATAGTTTGTACGGTACATAACAAAACAATACAGGAGCAGCAGTGGCTCAGTGGTTAGCGTGTCAGACTGACGACCGCAGGGCGCGGGTTGGAATCCTACCATTGGATCAACCTGTCTTTGGGTAAGGCACTTTACTCCAATTTTCGGTACTAAATAACCTAATTAGGCTATTGCGTTGCCGTATAGCAATAACCCAAACCAAAAACAACAATAAAATAAAATAGGTGTCAAACTGAAAGAGTCTGTGGTTAGCATGTTATGCAATAAGGTCTGTGTGCTGTATGTGTGCGTGAGGGAGCATATATATTAGTATGCAATAGTACCAGCACATATAGTAAATGTTGCAGTCATAGCAATAAGTACAGTATTAGTAGTAGTACAAGTGATAAGTAAAGTTGTTGCAATAAATGAAGTAGTAGTCGTAGTAGTAGCATTTATAGTAGTGGTAGTAGTCGAAGTAAATATAGCAGTAGTAACTGCCATAGTCGTAGCTGTTCTTGAGGGTTTGCAAACAAGGCCTTTATTTATAGACTGAGAGACATTTTAATGACAAATGACATTTCAGGATGTACTTAGATATGAATATGTACTCCATTCTAAGCAACAAAAAAAAGATCTGGAACAAGGTTTCTATCAACTTTCCTCATATATGTCGAACATATTATGCAAATGACAAACTCATTTTAAAAAAAGAATCGTTGGTCTCAAAAGGACAGATGCAACATACAATTTACATAAACACAGATACCCCCAAATCTTTCTAACAATAACATCCCAAAATCTGTATAACATAAACACCCCCAAATCTTTATAAAATAAACATCCCAAGATATCTTTATAACGTAGACACCCGAAAAAATGTGTATAACACAAACACCCCCAAAAACTTTTAATATAAACACTCCCTAAGTTTTATACCTACAAAACGTTTAACATAAACACTTCCGAACTTTTATACCCACAAATGGAAGCACTTTGGTATGTAACATCTTTCCTTAAAATAAATTTCAATAAACCTACTTCTAATTGTTATTCATGCACACCATAACAACGTATGAAGATTATGATTTATTGGCAATTCTACAGCATTTACCATGTAGATTATCACAAAGTTCTGTTCCACACACATGTATTTGTCGTAAATAGCATAAACAAGGAACACAATTACTTCATAGGATTTCTTAAATAATAATAATAATAATAATAATAATAATAATAATAATAATAATCATAGTCAAATAGATGACATTATATACAGATTATACAAATATGAGCAATTTAGCATAAATATATCATATATGGAATTCAAATGCAAGAAAACATCAAATTAATACCAAAGCAGAAAAGCCCGTAAAATAAATAAGCACGTAAGGACACGACGAAATGTGAAGATACTGCTCTTTTAGTATATTATTATTACATAGAAATACTATTTATACATAAGTGTGAAAGACACCTAACTATTCGACAAATATTTGCTTTATTCTTATATTTTCACATCTGACACATAGATTTTTATATTTTCGTAAGTGACAATACAAGTTTTCCCATAATGCCATGCGAGGCTTGAAGAGTTTTCTTTCATCCAGAAAAACGAGCATTTTGCGAGCTAGATAAATATAAAGAAACTTCACTAACTTTCAGGAAAGGTAATCATTCTCTTGCCGATATCTTTATTACTCGTTACCGTTCACTTCTCCCCAATATTGTAATGTCAGCAATGTTAATGACCGCTCAATCGAACTTTGTTGTTTGCTAGGGTGAAAATGTATTCAAAGTGTCAAATTATAATTAGTTGGAACAGATTTCCTGTCTGCCACACAACAAACATTGCTTAAATTGCTGATACCATTATGAGCAATTATGAAATCACGTAAAAAGGCAGAGGGGAGTGGGATTAAGAGTAAACTTATTCGTCAAAGCTTCGATTCTGGACCAAGTTTGTTATATAATAAAAACATTTCCGTTTTCTTTCTTTTGTAAACTTCAGCTATATTTTGTCTTGTGGTATATAACCATTTTAATCGTTTGGTTCTTTTGACCACAGACTGACATATCAAACTGCGCAAATCGTTTGGTTCTTTTGACCACAGACTGACATATCAAACTGTGCATATCGTTTGGTTCTTTTGACCACAGACTGACATATCAAGATACAAACCTTGTACATCTTTTGGTGCCTAAGAACACGGATTTACATAGCTAATGACCAAAATTTTCAACTTAAATAACGAACTGTGTATGTCTTTTGATTCCTTTGGACCACCGATTGACAAATCTAAATGCGAAACGTTGTACATATTTTAGCCTCTTTGGATTACATATTGTGCATTAAATACCAACTAATGCTAGTCTACGAATCGTGTCTTTAGTGTCTGAGATAATGAAATAAACGCCTATGCCATCTAGATAATTTACGCAAGACTCCTAACAAGCAGGCATCATGAATCCATCAACCGGAAATTAACTTTGCCATCCGGCCAAAACGTAATATGTTCTTCTGCTGTGACGACAGGATGGCGTCCTTATAAACAAATTTTATTTAACTTCCAGTTCTTACAAAGTACATACTTTATTAATCTGATTTCTAAACTGAGTCTTTTGTCATTAACAGTTCGAATTACTAATATGGTCTCTAAACTGAGTTAGCATTCTATTATTGATAGTACGAGTTACTAACGGTCTCTAAACTGAGTTAGCATTCTATTATTGACAGTACAAGTTACTAACAGTCTCTAAACTGAGTTAGCATTCTATTATTGACAGTACGAATTACTAACAGTCTCTGAACTGAGTTAACTTTCTATCATTGATAATACGAACAATGAGATTATATCTATATCGTCTATCCTTCCATCTTTCTTTAGTAGCTGAACAGTACAGTTTATGCATAGACTGAATCATTAAGGAATTGTCGTAGCCCTGTACATTTCGTGGAACGATTGATACTACTCATAAGCGATGCACCTGTACAGGACCAGATCCGTTGTCTATGTTGTCGTTTTCGTCCCTCATTGGAAATTCTCGTAGCTTGCGGCGTAAGATCTTTCCCGTTGGATTCTTCGGTATCTCCTTGATGAATTCCACGCCGCCCCTCAACTTCATATATGGTGGTACACGATCTAGAAAGAACAGCCATGGGAAACATATCCATCATACTGAATGTATAATAAATAACTTGAACAAAATAAACAAATTAAATAAACCGAGCTTCGCAAAATCTTAAATATTCGCAGTGAACTTTTAATTTTGTACTGTATCATTATATTAAAATTATTTTAATATTTAATATTAAAAAGTAAAATTTCACTACATTTGAGCAGTGTTTTATCACCCATTTGGACGTCATCTCGTGTTAACGAACCATGTAACCTTAAGTAACATATTAACAAATATCATCTTTACCACATCTTTAAAAATTAATGATAAAGCAAATACATCATGGGAACCTTGAAAAACTCAAAATGATCGACAGTGCAAGCTAGTGAATCTTATTATATGTTTCTCCTTTTTGGAAAACCTAAACTTTCTCGTGACTATATACTCGGACGTTTGTTGACATGGGGTAAACTCTAAACATACATTTCATACTTACACTTAATGCGGCATGCGGATTAAAAAGTCACACTTTGAAAATAAAGTCTTTCACAACATGAATAAATTTTCACTATCTGCAATAAATTAAACTTGGGTACATGTTGAAAACAATCGTTAGACAAACACAGAAGTTTATAATAAAACGCAAGCCCAGCAGAAGTAATTTTTGAGCACTTACATGTACTTCTAGTATGATTTCCAACAAATTTATTTTCCAAAGAAACAGGATATAAATATTTTATCCTGTTCAGAACATTGATAACGATAACCGCGTTCCATTTTTATCTTCTCATGGTGATAACAAAATCTGTAGATGACTGTGTGTGTGTGTGTGTGTGTGTGTGGGTAGGGAGGTAGATAGGCAGGCTGGTTGGTACAAGGGGGCCCGCAGAAATTTTCCCATGGGGGAGCAAACATATGATAGTCAGCCATATAAGTTTACGGATGTAAAAGATGTTTCAATGTGAAATCTGGGGGGTGGGGTGGGGTGGGGGGTGGGGTGTACAATTACCACCGCCCCTATGTGCGGTGTCCATGGGTAGGAAGGTAGGTAGGTATGGCTATATAGATCGATGAATGCTTAGGGTTCTTAAAGGTTTAACTTTAATCACAACTTCAACGCAATTTTCTAGATCTGTGTCATTGACTTCCCAGGGACAACAGGGCAGGATTAATTCCAAATATGGTTAGAACTGAGCGAGGGGTTTAGGGAATATAAACAAACGGGAAACATCACCGATAACCTAATGCTGTCACCACCTCACTCACGAGGAAAAGTTATTGTGTCTATCTGTACAGCTCTGTTTCTGACAAATGTTGCTCCCATTTCAATGCTTCCTCGTCCTCCCCCCTCCCCCTAAAGAAACAATAATAGAAAATGGAAAGGAAATTGTTGGTCGTTGGGATTGATTGGAAATAATGTTCCTTTTGTATGCGGCTACTATATCAGCAAGTACATCATCAAGTTTAGTGTACTTAAACGCAGCGGTATAGAGCAACATAACGTAACGAAGAGAAGGAGAGACATACTTTATCATAGGAGCATCAAAAGAAAATACCTTCAACGAAGTCATATATTTGCTGCTCGTCAACATTATTCATCCCGTCATTCCTCACAATGAAAGCCTTCGGTAGTTCTCCTGAATGTGCGTCCGGTACACCGATCACAGCAGCATCCTTCACTCCCGGATGTTTTAGAAGAATATCTTCCAGATATGCGGGAGGCACCTGCCGAGATGAGTCTTATAGTATTTGAAAGAACGTATTTAACACTCTCTACGTACTATGTGTCACTTGAGCTTCAACTATGGCACTTGAGCCACAAACGGAAAACTAACATAGAAATGGCACTTGGGCCTCAAACGGGAAATAACACGGAAATGGCACTTGAGTCTCAAAACCTCAAAACGGTAAGAGTGTTACAAATGGTTGACCTCATTTGGGCGGTGACGTAATAACAGTGTTAGAGTTAACCTCTAGACGAGCTACTTTAGGTAGGTATGGAAAATTCTATGTTAAAGCGGTCTATAGGTTTAACATAGGAATGGGTTTATAACCTCAAAAAGGGTTTATGGGGTTAAAAAGGATTATGGGGTCATTAATGTTTATTTGATCAAAGGGAAATAGTAAAGGTTTTTAAGTTTTAAGTTTAAAACACGAACATACACAAAGGCACAGAGACATATGACACAGAGACAAAAATACATCTTTGTATATGTCAAAATACCTTGCTAAACCGACCGTCGTCCGATACTGTGGCATATCAACAAATCAACCATAGAAGTCAATAATAACTAATACAATGCTTTAAAAAAAAAACAACGACTGAAATAAATAATAGCCTTATAATATTTCTTAGATAAGGGTGATCTCGTGTTAACTTATTATTAACCTATAGTGCTGCAAAATAATAGAACAAATAATGCTGTCCCACTTTTCTGTCTGATACCATCTCTCTCTCTCTCTCTCTCTCTCTCTCTCTCTCTCTCTCTCTCTCTCTCTCTCTCGTGCGCTCGTAATGTCAATTTCCTGTCTTTCTCAACAGAATAATTTTAATTCGATCTCTATCAAACTATTTACTGCCTTCATCATGAAATAATAATAATAATAATAATAATAATAATAATAATAATAATAATAATGTATGTACAGGTTGTGAAATTTTGTACTTTGTTCATTTGATTGAATTGTATTGTGTACACTTTGTTCACAGCAGTTATTGATGTAGCTTGGTCAAGACGACCTGTGCGAGTGACAGTAAACTTTAGTCAATACTCCCTTTTAGTAAATAAATCTTTGTCTTGAGCTTTTGGATAAACAGACGCGCACTCACACACGTACACCATTCAATTATGGTAAAAATATTTTGGTTAGTGTGTATTGATTGTTAGATAATTTCATGGGGTGTTGGATGGTATAGGTATGTTTTGGATATCATATTTTTGCGACTTCATTTTCTATTACAAAATACCCACATCTTCTGTTAGTTGGCGTTATTTTAGGTATTAGCAAGACATTTAGATTGTATGGATTGGGTTTTGGATGGTATAGCTGGTGTGGTGGATAGTATGTTTGTGAGATTTGATCTTAAGTCCTTATTTCTAATAATAGTAAGTGTAAAAGGCATTTTGGAGTATTGGATCGTACAGATAGAGTGCTGGAGAGTATGTTTATGAGATTTCATCTCCTTTTAAACTCGACGCTAACACGAACACTCTGAACGAACACAAGGCGTTTTGGATAGTATATATGCTGGATGGTAGAGATGATGTGATGTTTGTTTCATTACATGTAGTTTGTTTCAAAACCTTCACAGTTTGTTCTGATAATTGGCTTCTGGAGACTACACAAGGCATTTTGGAGTTTGTATGTGTGGGTGTTGGATGGTGTACGTAGTGTGTGCTTGTGTGTGAGATTTCATCTAATTTATTTTAAACTCTGCCGTCATTAGGGTTTTGTATTGTGTATGGTGTGTTGGATGGTAGAAATGATGTGATGGATAGTACGTATGTTGAATTTCATATTCTTCTTTTAAGCTCTAAGCAAACAAGATGTTTTGGATACTGTGCATTGGGTGTAAGATAGTGTAGGTGATGTGATGGATGGTATGTTTGTGAGATTTCATTTCCTTTTAAACTCTAAACACAAGACGTTTTCGATAGTGTGTGCGTGTATGTGTTTGCTTTGTTTATGTCATTCCCTACAAACATTCCTTTCCATATCAAGCAAATGTGTGTATGTCCGTTTTGTAGACTTGGGGTATGTATGTGATTTTACAAAAAATTCTTTACATGTTCAAAAAGTGTGTTTGAAGGTTTCGTGTCTGTCTGTCTATCCACCTACATGCGTATGCATGCATGTATGTATGTACGTACGTACGTACGTATGTATGTATGTATGTATGTATGTATGTATGTATGTATGTATGTATGTATGTGTTTATCTTTGTCTTTCCTCCAAAAATATTCTTAATGAATGTGTGTTTGTTTCAATTATAGTGTACTTGAATGTTAAAAGGTCGAGAGAGTTTATTTAGGTCCGCGCGATAATATTCCTTTTGAATATTTTGGTGTTAAAACATTCTTGTTTGACAACAAGATAACATACATGTGATTTTTACTCAACTTTAAGGCCTCATTTTTTTAGTTTAATTCATCCATGCTCTTTACAGTTCTCATATCGTTGTCGGCCATTGCTGCAGCGCTGTGATGATATACATGTCGTGCATTTTCATGTTGCACACAAATTGTAATGATGGCGCATGAGATAATCTTTAATTGGAGTCAGCCGAGAACTAGGAAAAAGCAATTAACTTTGGATGGGTGACCAATTTGTGTTGCAGAGCGGGATTCTAACCCAAAGCCTGCTGAATTGCCATCCAGATCAATTATCAGTTATTTACTGCCGGTAATATATATATACTAAGAATCAACTTTAATAGTCTATACCCAAAAACAATTTTATAGCCTATACGTTAAGAATAGGCCATTGGTCTATAGCCCAGGAACAACTCTACGCTGTACTCCAGGAACTGTATAGTCTTTAGCCCAGGAACAACTCTGTACGCTGTACTCCAGGAACTGTATAGTCTTTACCCCAGGAACAACTCTGTACGCTGTACTCCAGGAACTGTATAGTCTTTACCCCAGGAACAACTCTGTACGCTGTACTCCAGGAACTGTATAGTCTTTACCCCAGGAACAACAATATGCAAGTATACTCACTCTCCAGATTATATAATACAAATATATCAAGGACAAATACTATTTTCGAATGTTACGAAAGGCATCTGCTAGAATGAAATGTTAATATTTCACTCTTCCAGCGATAGAGATGATATGATGATTGTGTTTGGGTTGCTCTTGTGGGTCTAAAGCCGTTTTGTCAGCGAATCCATGACGACCAGATCACATGGTAGAGGACGAACTCTGGAAATCCCTGTGAAGAATCACCGACCCAAGCGAAGCTGCTGGCAAGCTTTTGCAGGTAACCACGTTGGCCGAGCCGAGACTCGAAACGACCAGGATAGATGTGACATGTGAGTGATATGTATAAGCGAGCTCCTTAGGCCACTTGACCACCCGGGACCTTAGACCACTTGGCCACCCGGGACCTTAGACCACTTGGCCACTTATGATTTAGTAGTAATTAAATGGGTGTAAAAAGTAATTATCGTAAATAAGGCTGTACGCAATGGAACAAGGATTGAGTTAATCCTAACAAAGCAAGACAGAATTACATTGAATGTGCTGAAGATATCGTCCATATATCAAAGTAAAGATTGTACCTGATTTCCCTTGTATTTGATAATTTCTTTCAATCTGTCAACAACGAACAGAAAACCATCTTCGTCCACATAGCCTACATCTCCTGGAATGTAACAACATCGGAGTGTTGAATGAAGATATTGTACTCATAACCTTTACCTAGCACACTAGTATGATTATGCAAATATAGGTTCGTACTCCACAAGCCTAACACTATCTTGGATTTCTAATAAACAGAGGAAACGGAATCAAACAAAGATATACGTTCTATTGTTCATCGTCACTAAAATGGGTTCTTGAGTTATATATAACTGTGTCGAACCGAGCCATCACAATCTGAATATAAAATTATGTATTGCAGCATGGTTTCTAAAACTTACAATTCTCGTACAAACTATCGCTACTGCGCTTTGTAAAAGTGCAAATTGATGTCTCGTTTTTCAGACGACATAGTTCATCGGTCTCATCGTCAGCAGTGCGGAATAGTAAAGGTTCACAAATCAAACTCACAAGGACATACACATCTAAACACTTGATCACAGGACATGAACAACTCAAAAGGAAACCAATTTTTCCTAGTAAAATATGTTTCTTCAAAAATACCCATCCAATTATACCTATAACACAATTATAACACCTTAGGAGAACTACTAATACCTCGCAAATTTTAGCTCCTTTAGGCTAAAAGTGATATCTGGAGGGCTTGATTTGTGAGGTAGTAGCAGTTCTCTTAAAGTAATATGATTGGGTTACGTACTTAAAAAAGAAATCATATGTTTATAGTCCCGAATCAAGGTTTGAACTAAGCAGTATATAAACACCGGTATTTCTCTGCAGGATTCCAGACTTTATGGCCATAAGGTTTCTTGTTTTGGTCTTTGGCCGGTCCTCATAAAATTGGCGAGATTTCCTGCTTATCTGGTTTTTATGAAAGCCATGAAAACTAGTCTGAAGAATACGTAGTGTACAAAAGTAATCGATTGAAATTTGAAGACTGATTGTACGTAGCGTACAAAAGTAATCGATTGAAATTTGAAGACTGATTGTACGTAGTGTACAAAAGTAATCGATTGAAATTTGAAGACTGATTGTTGGTACATGATAGTCAATCAACGATTGGTTTCAGTCTGCTGTAGATACCTCGATATAATTTCCTGGACAATATTATACTCACATCCTTGCAATGGTTACGCTTCTTGTATCCTGCAAAGTTCAACGGTTCAACGGCATGTTTGTCGTCTGCCATGTAGCTGATGCTTGCGATGGCATATAGTAATGGAAGGCTATATTAACTAAAAGCTGTTATTCATACATTTTACCTTCCCTTAAAGAGTTCTTTTAAGCAGTCGAACAAATGCCAAAACAATGTTTATATTCCATTATGGAATATCATAACCGCATGTCTTGTGCTGGGACGTTTCTGAACAATGCTCCATAAAGTCAAATCCTTTTCTAAAGGCATTTAGACGAATGTAGGACTATTCTTATTATCCAAACATTTTAAATTTAATCCTACTTGTGTCGAAATGCACAAAGAAAGATACAAAATACGAGTGATAGTAGGTTGTTGTATCTTCTTTGGATTTCAACACGAGTTAAACAGGGGGAAAAAGATGGAAACCAATTTTTCCTAGTAAAATACGTTTCCTCAAGGATACTTACCCAATTATAATACCTTAAGAGAACTACTACTACCTCTCAAATTGAACCCTGCCAGAGACTACTTTTGCTAAAGGGAGCTAAAAGTTGTCTGCCGACCTATGTGCCGTTCGGGCAGAGTGATCTCCCCTTAGATGAAAGACTTGGCAGCAAAATCTAAAATCCCTTCAGTTACCCCTGGAACGGAAGGCACGCTCTCTATGGATGTAACTGCGGGGAGGCAGGGACGGTGTATGTGTTTTACGATTGGGTATGTTGTTTCAAAGAAACAAATTTTGCTAGGAAAAATTGGTTTCTTCCTAAATATGTAATCATATAACTTTAGGAGAATAGGTAAGAGGTGAAGGGAGGTACATCCCCTTACCCCACAGACACAATCTCCAGTTCCTTAAAGTATGTGAGACACCTAGGTAACCCGACTGGAGGGGACTCCATCTGTCGGGGTGCCGTTTCAAATAGGGGAAAATACTCAATGCCCCCAGTCAAATCTAGAGGAAGTCGTGAAATCGCGTTATATGAAGCTGTTGATCGGCTTGCAAGGGTGACCTGTTGAACTGCAGATATAGGCCCTACCAGATCGAATTGGACCCTATGGGATGACAGATTTCTGAGCTAGAGAATATGGACACGGATTTCCATCCCACAGCCTCAATGATGTTGGTTAGCGAACATTTGGCTGTTTGTTAGCTTTGTCCCTCGCTGTTTCGCAACAGGAATCAAGTCGAACCCCGAGGAGGCAAGACAGAGGGATTTTCCAAAAATGCTGAGTCCTGTGGTGGTGACTTTGATGCCGGAGCTGTTCCTATCGCGTAAATGTCCGGAGCTTCGTACCTGGAGGGTAAATTGATTTATCTCCCTTGTCTGCCAGAAATTATTACTGAGAAAAGGTCATTTACAGACTGGTGACGTCTTCGTAATGAGCTGTTTGTTTTGCGCTTTGTCCATGGTTCTAATCTTTAAGACAAATAGAGTAAAACGGATAACACTGTAGCCCTGCACCTGTCTTTTAAAACGCAATGTATGTGCAGAATCATATATTAAAAAGTTGACCCAGAAATTGATAACAGAAGTCTAATAAAACAATGAAGATAAAAAAACGACAATATCACGTGTGAGGAGAAGGAGAGATAGAACTGGGCCTGCACATGTGATGTTAAGAACACAATGTGGGCGCAGAACTATACCAAATGATAGTTACCTGGAAAAGTTGAAGCAGACGATCTCAATTACAATGCCACCTGTAGGGAAGGTCAAGGACGGCATGCACAGGTAGAATCATTGAAGCATGGCGTTCCGAGGCTAAGGATGCCGTGGTAAAGGAAGCTCACCTTTATGTACCAGAAATGAGGGAATTATACATAAATAAAGAGGTTCTTAAGGGCATATAGACATGCACACAGATAAATATTGTAATCCCGAACCAATCTTGTGAAGTCGCATAGGCTACCCGTGCCAGTGACTAAGTGGGCTTTAAATATGATGGAATGCTTATGCAGATAAAAGTGACTAAGGTTTCGCCTATAGACGCATGCATGAGCAGTACGCGACTGAGTAAAGCGTGTGTAGCAAGCCGACCTGTACTTACAAAACCCACTGAAGTTGGCGCCCAAGCAATGCAGAAATGTATGCAAGTGTTTACATTACACACAAAAGCCTTCACATAAAAGGAACTGAGGCATCGTTATAGATATGCATAAAGTAGGTGCGACAATATCCATTAAGAGGCAATTACCTGTGGGAGAAAGGCTCACAGACCGCCTGTACAAGGACGCTAAGAATGCTTTGAAACAGAAACTCACCGATATGTACCTGTTCATAATGGAATTGCACATATATTATATTTTTTTTTGGGGGGGGGATGGGGGTTGTTTATTTAATAAGCGTTATAGACTTGCACGTACAAAATAATCATAGCCATAAATGAATGCGAAGTCGCTTAGGCTTCCCGTGCAATTACCTAGTTTTGTGACGACGACAAAAGTGTTAGCAAATTGTAAAAGCAAAACTTTGTTGGGACAGGAAGAGATAAAGTTGGAAATATAGATGTAGTATACTTTTCTTAGAAGTGAAAAACTCCTCCAACTTGTAATGGTATATCTTCCACATAGGATCTGGCTTTTGCGAGGTCTCTCGTGACGAGGGCGTGCTTCTTGGCACGCTCTCCAGCAGTAAATGAAGGGTTCATAGACTTTGCATGCCAAGTCTTGTAGCTAAGGGGAGATCACTCTGCCCGACCGAAACATAAATTGGCAGACAACTTTTAGTTCCCTTCAGCCGTAAGTAGTATCTGGGAGGGCTGAATTTGCGAGGTAGCAGTAGTTACCTAAGGCATGTGGATTGGATAACGTACTTAAGGAAGAAGTTTTACTTATATGAGAGGAATGGGGATATGAAAATAAATGTGCAAGTCTGCTCTCGAGCACATACTGGACTTAGTGCACGTACGATATATTAACAATATTCATGGAAAAGAGAAAATGTCCTTTAACCTCAAATAGAGGTGATCTCCTTTATAACATTGCAAAAATAAATAAACTGAATATATCTCGAATCTGGTTTTAACTTTCCACCATATGTGTGATGAGGTTTTTTTTTTCCTATGTTATGGGATCTAATTGTACAAATATATACATGCATGCATAGAGACATACCGAATGACAGACACATTATGATTTTGATGACTTAGTTATTTGGAGCTGTATAAACTTACGTGAAGAATATGCAAATATGATATCAACACTGATCAATGATTATATGTATAATCAGAACGCTACCTGTATGCAACCACCCCTCTTTATCAAATATCTCTCTATTCGCGTCGGGTCTTCCCAGGTATCCCAACATCACTTGCGGACCTTTAATGCAAATTTCGCCTCTAAGATTTGCCCCGAGGATGACTTTTGTTTTAGGGTCTTCAATCTATATAGAATAATGAGAGACCTGAGGATACAATATTACGTGATGCATATATATATATATATATATATATATATATATATATATATATATATATATATATATATATATATATATATATATCTGTGTGTGTGTGTGTGTGTGTAGTCATTGTGTATCTTGTTGTGCATAGACAACATGTGTTATCACAAGAAAATATATTATAAAGAAAAGTATTATAAACCGAAATGTGGACTTTACATGTCGGAATTAGGAACTAGAATTGACTGTAGTCTTTAATATTGGGTTGAGATACTTTGGACGCTATCTTTCCACGCTGGATTATAAGTTATTTAAATAATATTGGAAAAGACACAAGCTCAAGATTTTATAAGAATGTTTCAAACCTAAGGTTGAACAGCGTAATAAAACGGATAATGCTGTACTAATTTCTCTTGCAAAAACAATAACAATAAATACAACAACAGCAAATACTCTAAACATCCGATTAAGCAATAATGGAAACAAAATTATACCAATGTCGATGTTTCTATTGCTTATAATGTGCATGATGAAAACTCTATATATCGACATGGCTGTATGGAGATGTCAAGAAACAACTTAGCTTGCTTACAGTATGCAGGGTGAAAACTATATGGACATGTATGTATAGAGATGTCAAGACACAACTTAGCCTACGTGTACATCAATATCTTCCGGTAATATTTGACCACGACCAAAGTGATCGAAAAAAGTCTAGTTAGGCAATAGACTTTGAATTTTTGACGTAATAATAGTTTAGCAACGTAAAATCATGCTGAAAACATATCTTGCTTTTTATGGCAAAAATAAGAAAGTATTGTATTAGAATTTCAGCCAAGAGTAAAAGCAGACGAAAGCGATAATATAAAGAAATATCTATATTTGTGACTGTGCATTTTTGCTACTAAATATGATTAATAATCAAATATATTCATATAGTTTACGGTACTCAAGACACTGATATAAAACTAACAACTATGAGTAAAGACACTGAAGCATGAAATACAATTCACAATGACCTATTTTTGAATGATGGTGTCATTCACACAATAGAGTATTCACACAAAAGGAAATATGAAAGTACAATTGTTTGATAGACGTGCATAAAACTATGGCTTAGTAAAAATCATTAATATCTGACCTACCTTTCAAGCGATAATGTAACAGTGAATCAATAGATAAAACTACATGAAAAAATGAGGAGAAGGTATCGAATTTACGATGAAGACAAAGATTTACCAGATGACTTCGCGTGATCAAGGTAAACAACCAGAGAGAGAGAGAGAGAGAGAGAGCACCTTCACTTCTACTCCACGTAACGCCTTTCCACACGATCCCAGCTTGTAAAATGAATCGGTATTTGCATGACTTACTCCCATCTCAGTCATACCGTACCCTATATATAACAAATATTAGTTTTTTAAACTCAGAGCAAGAAATATTCTTGTTAAAATGTTTCATAATATTTTGTTGTCTTTCGTTACCCAGTTTCTGTTTATTACTCCGTGTGCAAGTACAATACATGTATTTATTAGACCGTGTGTAAGTGTTATGTGTATTTAATTTACATTGTTTGTTAACTAGACTTTTAAAAAAAATATTTTGTTATGTTATTGTAATGTAACATTGTATGTTGGACTTGACCTTGTCCAAAATTGCGTTCATTTTCTGGTTGACCTGAATTGATTTTTAAAAACATTTTATTCTGTAAACAACTAATACATAGCTAAAATATTGTTGCAGATATGTCTAATATATTTCTCCCCATATATAATGTTTGCCTGTCCCCATGTGATCTCACGAGACTTGAAAATTCCCAGTCATTATATGTATATTCAGATGCTATACTAAGATTCACGTTTTGTACAAACCGTTTCCTGGAAGCTATAAAAACCAAACATCGTGTAGCGATATCGATCAAATCTTTGTATTCTACACTGGAGATACTAACACGTGCCAATTGTCAAAGAGCATGATTATTGAACATATTACTGCATTACCTTGATAAATACGGTCTAAATGCAATCTTTCCTTCAGTTTCCTTTCGACCACTGTTTTCAAAGCGGCAGCCCCACATATCACGTGGCGGACACTCGACAAATCATAATTTTCCAAAAGAGGGCTATTTCCAATCAGAACGGCCACAGGTGGTACAATATGAATAAGGGAAGCCTAAAATTTAAACATAGAACAGCAAGAAGTACAAAATACAACTTGTGGAGAATCAGTCTAGACTATAATTTGGTAAGCTAGTAAACTTTTATGAGACAGACACGATTTTTTTTTTTTTTTTTTTATTTTCTTCATAGCGTCTAGCTTTTTTGTACAATCAATACGTAAGTTGTGATCCCATTCACTATTTCCCCTCCCCCAACTCTCATATTTATCTGCTGTTATGTGTATTTAATTTGTATTGTTTGTTGGTTTTTATTAATGATTATTTGTTATGTATATCTATTTTCTACTTAACCTTGTCCACACCAAGTTAATGGTGCACCTGACTAGTGACATTGATTTCATAAACAACATAATAGCTCATATTTCACGAAGATTATAGATTAAATATTCAGGTCATTATTAAAGGTAAACATGTTAGCCTGAATCTGGGTCTAGGAAATTAAATTTTTCACTTGGAAAGTTTTAAACTTATTGTAAACTTAGAATATTTTGTAGAAGAGACTGACCTACAACCTTGATCTATTATTGTGTCTTTGCTATTTATATAATTTTGTTTATTTGAAACATTGCTCATTCTTGCCTTAACATCCGAAGCAGAATTAGTATTACTGCAGCATTAGGTTTTTAATTTAGGTTGATTTATTTATTTAAACTATTATTCACTAGAATTACAAAGCATTCAATAATATTCTTGGACTAAAACATTAATTTCAAATAATATTGAATTTAGACAAGAACATTTTGGATTATATTAGTGTGATACATCAAAAGATTATTATCATATCGCCATACTCCAAGCCATTGGCACAGTAGCACCTTCGAGACTACAGGTACATAAACACATTTAATATTGGATCTTTTTTGGAATATCACTGGAATTCAATTGGAACTTCATACATTTGAACTTGTAATATAACGTTTAGGCCTGTTTGGGATTTAATTCATAATGCTGTAAGTTCTTTTTAAATTTTCACTTCTATTCAATGGAAATAAACTATTTGTTGAATTTTACAAAACTTGTTGGTTTTCGTTCTTTTATATTACTTAGTTTAAGACCATAGAGTTTCTTTTATGTTACTTAGTTTAGGACCATGGAGTCGTTCTTTTCTGTTACTTAGTTTAAGACCATATAATCGTAACACTACACAATCCCTTACAATCTTTTTAGAATCTCTAAATAGTTAAACTTGAGGTAGCTTACAAAGCTCAACGAAAAAACTTAAGAGTTGGGCGTGGCCTCTATTGTGACCAAATAAATGTCAGCATTTTTAAAGTTTGCGGGCTACTTGCGATCATCAGGATTAAGGGGGTATTTCCTTACAATGACAAACTATTTTTCAAAACCTGGTCCATGGGTTACTAGTCAACAGTCATTCCCTCCAATGGTTCACACCATTTAAAAACTGCTCTATGGGCTAACATTAATCACCAGACGTAAATAGGCATTTCTCACAAACACTTAAATCATTTTTAAATTGGCACATGGACTACTAGTAACCGTCCGAAACCATGACTGAAAGAATATAAATAATTATATGCAAAATAATACAATTCCATAAAAGGGACACATGGTTAGAATTCAACAGAAACAACACTTTCATCTGGAGATAAAAGTACGTCATCTCTCCAGTGATCTAGACTTTTAGCCCACGTTGTTAAAATTGTGCCTTGCTCATAAAGAACAACAAGCATTAATTAAAATCTTTACTGACATATTTCAACTCTAGAAAGAATACCTGTACAAAAAGGACAAAATTTATTTGGTCACTTACGTTTCTATAAATAGCTGAACTCTACTTTTAAATGCCAGTTCGATATAAGAAAAGCTGCTCCTGGACATCGAAAACGTTTATTGCTATGAAAACAAAAAGTCGTGTTCGAGATCACCCTCCCTGTATGTTTGTATATGTAAACTACTCGAGATCACCCACCATGTGTGTTTGTATCAAACAAAAAGTTCTCGTCAGATAACTATTTTATTCTTGTTTGAGATTACCTACCTTGTGGTTTTGTATGTGTAATACTTGATTACCCACCTTGTGTTTTTGTATTATGTGTAATACTTGATTACCCACCTTGTGTTTTGTATGATGTGCAATACTTGATTACCCACGTTGTGTTTATGTATTATGTGTAACACTTGATTACCCACCTTGTGTTTTGTATGATGTGTAATACTTGCGATTACCCACCTTGTGTTTCTATGATGTGTAATCCTTTATGTTGTTGTTGTTGTAGGGTTTAACGCCACTTTTCAGCACAAGATAGGCTATACATGGCGGCCAGTATTAATGGTGGAGGAAGAACCCGGGAAAACCCGTAAAGAACCACCGACCCACGAGAAGCTACTGGCAAGCTTTCTCACGTACCCACATTGGCGGAATCCGAGACTCGAACCCACGCAGACAGAGGTGAGATGGCAGTGATCCGTAACGGAGAGCGCTTTAGACCACTCGGCCATTCTCGGCACCTTGTAATACTTTAGATTTGTGTGTTTTTATCATGTGTAATGCCTGAGATTACCCACCACGTGTTTTTGTATGACGTGTAATACTTGAGAATATCCACCTTGTGTGTTTTCATCAATATATAATACTCCAGATTACTTACCTTGTGTGTTTTGTGTGATGCCTAATACTTGAGATTATCCACCTTGTGTGCATCAATATATAATACTTGAGATTACTTACCTTGTGTGTTTCTATCAACATGTAATACTCCTCAAGTGTGAACTTTGACATCATAACAATTGTCATTCCTAAAGCCAATTCAGAAGAGAGGGCGCAGTGCAGGCCGAACATGTGATATAAGGGGACAAAAAGGACAGCTACATCTCCCCTTTTCACCTTACGAGTTACTCTGCAAACCAGTGAGAAAATAAAGGTAAATAGAAATGATTCATTTATTCCTTACTTTTATTCAACTGGAATGGGCCAATTAATTTGCAAAATAAGAACTTTCAACTGTCGATATTTCTGTCTGACAGGTGGGAATTGCTTCCCTTTCTGATTTTTCTATGACATTATTCATACCAGCCTTAAGGAAGAAAGTAATTCAATGTTATGGTCGTAACTTGTGATACCTCTATTTCCCCCTCTGTCTGTCTGTCTGTCCATCTGTCTGTTTTAGTAATTCATCTTTCCCAATTCATTAATAACCTAATGCTATATTTACTCACCCAGCACTGAAACCTTGACACCAGGATATTGATAAATGCTCTAAGATATCCGCACATTTTCAGAACATTTCTAGCTGTATCATAAATTGTAAAGTCTCTAACCTCAACACCGGTGGTTAAACATGCAGTACGTCTTTTGCAAGTATTTAGTTTGTATCATTCGAATGATAGACGAACATTACTTTTATAACGGTTTCGAATCTTTCAAGATCGTCGGTGGTTTATTTTCTGGAAGATGTTATATATTGCTTTAAACTATACTTAATAAATAATTTAACAAAATGATCAAAGAACAAGAAACATTTAAAAGAAAAATGAAAACAGTACACGTAAACACATCTAGTCCAACGAAGACAAGACTGCTATCGACCATTACAAAGATCATTTCTATAACGCTTTTAGTAGGTTCCATTAGACACCATCAACATGATTTATTAAGCAGAAAATAAGGTGAGACTAAAACACGTACCTATTGTGATTCTGCGTAAAAGACGTAAACCAAAAGAAAATAAAATTCGTTTGCATTATATCCGAGAAGATATACTATGACCAGTATCATTGTTGTTTTTGTACAATTTCTTTTGCATATCATTGTTCTTATAATTTGCTTTGGAACCTGCAAGTTGTCCTGGGTAAAATACAGTTACCTTAAAGTGATAGCCGTAAGTACACGCATAGTTCATGCGTCGATGATTACCTTGATTAGCCACTACAGATACGGCCCTAGATGAAAGCATATAGCATACAATTCATTCATCTGACTCCCATAGACAGTGATCCATTTTGGTCATTCTGGTGTATCACTTAAGAGACGCATCCAATTACCAAGTTTCATATTTAGAAAATAAACAGCATTCAGTAAATGAACATAGAGAACAAAATTTCAAGAAGGCCACCAAAACATGAAATTTTGGTAACAAACGCCTTATTTTGCCCAAATAATGTAGAGCATATCACGATGCATCCACTCAAAGGTTTTGTGATTTTAACTAAGAGATCATGCATAAAACATGTCACAAACTTATGCGATCATAGCTAAATTAAAAATCGTAACTATAATTACAAACACACGGCATATAGGTCACTATAAGCTTCTTACATTGCTAGCAACAGA